>JAKSZP010004494.1:0-59823 GCA_022478985.1 Massospora cicadina
TTGAAAGCTAATGATAGTTTACTATTTAAACTATACACCAGATGAAATAACTTAGAACTATATATCTGTGAAATGATCTAACTATCTGTTTTCTATTAAAATGAATCCTAGGTAATTTATAGTGGGGATTCGGTCATCCAACCTTCAGTTGACACAAATTTGATGAAACGGCAGCTGTTGCCATTGAATCACCCATTCTTGTCTCAGCAGCAATGGTCTTTCACATCCTGGCTAGGATTCCATCATTGAACATCCTTGAGACCTAAATGGAAAAAGTTGTAAAACGTGTCCCTAACGTTTTCCTCTCAATCCAAGCGAACCAGACATATTTGGCTAGTGAACTGCTTAGGTAATGATACTTATCACTCATTAAGGGAGGTTGCGCACCAACTGATCAATTCACTAGTTGCAGGTGGCATCACTAACCTCGCAACTTGCTATCTATTCCCAATCAGTTGGTGATGAAACCTGACTAATCCCAATTGGTACACCTGATAGTTAATCACTATCAGATGCCCCTATTTTGTTGGCAACTCCGACCAATAAGATCTTAAGTATTCATCCAGATTGATCCCTGACGGATATGACCAGGCAAATATCCCAGAATATCCTGAACGTAGTTACTCCAAAACTCAGGCCAACCAATCTTCAATTCACTTTGCCTTAGGGAATTTTCCCTTAGCAATCAATGGTAATCTAGTAGGCTGGGAATATGGGCAAAAATCCTAACACATCCCCCCTCTTGCCTAGATTTCCAGCGAGAAAAGGACCATGGCATGAGAACACCGCTTTGGAAAATTGGTTCTATACTTCATTGGTTCAAGCGGAGTACACTCATCACTACTCAACGCTGCTTAGAATGACCTTCGGTATACGGCACTCTTCCTCTTCATCCTCGCTGCCACCTTCTCAGAGCGCGGTCCCCATGATCTACTGTCATGCTGGGCTGATCGATTTACTCATGATATTAGTCCCAGGATCTGGTTTCCCCCCGTCAGGGTATATGACCCGCTGTCATATTCAGGATTCTTGGTGCAGCATCCTTGATTTCCTGATTTTCTCCTCATCCTAGACAAGAGACTCTTGCTGTCATTGTTTGTTTCACAGTTCAATTAAGAAAACTTATTTCTATTCGCCCTTGTTATTTTGCTCTTAACCTCTTGGATCAAGTCATTCCTAATTCTTCTCTTGGAGAGCTTATCCCATTAATTATGATATTAATTTCTCCAAAATTGGAGCTTAATGGATTGTAGAGTGCATAATGTTGACTTCCATATAAGTTTAACATCCCCCCTCTCTTCCAGCTCATATGTCAAATTCTGAGTCGCGATACCAGCAGCTTCTGAATAGTTTGTTTGATCAAGACCTCCAGCTCTTCTACAAGATGAGTCGAGATGCTCAGCAGAACCTCTTCTATGATCCTTCCAGGACTCATATGCCTAGTCTGGTGCCAGTGGCTAGTCCTTCCATCAAATTACTGGAAACGGTAACTAATCCCTCCAAAACCAGGCTTGTGATTATTTTGACAACCCTTGGCCGATTCTTCCTGTGCCATCAATTCCAGAGTTGGATTTTGAAACTCTCCTGGATTTGGCTCCTTTCACCGATGCACTGACCATTGTCATAGATGCTCTGGAGATTATGCCGTTTGCTCTTGATTGCTCATTTCTTGCAAGGTCAGACCTGCTTCCTGAGTTCCTCATCTGACTTGGACAATATTACAAACCCGCTTTTCTGGCTACTGAGCTCACCATCAGTAATAGTATTCACTTTGAGCTCCCCTACGCTGAACTTTGAGCCCATATCACCAAGGCTTTGTCCCTAACGCTGAATCCCTCTGATTTTGATAACATCTTGGATTGGGATACCACCACTTAAGCTCTTCGCTTTGCTGGCCAAGTTCTTTAAAATTGGTCTATGAAGCTTCCAGCCTCGCCTGGGTTCCACTGTTTGTTCAGCTTTAGCTTCTGAGAAGCCCATAGTTGTCACTTGCAGGATGCAATCCGCTCCCTGCATGATTATCTCTTCTCCGGCACTTCCCATCAGTATCTTGCGCTGATGGCGTTGATAGGAGGCATGATTTGGCAACCCCCGTCAAGCATCCCTTCTTCATTGCCATCCCATATGTCCAGTGTCCTTGATGAAGCCCATCGTCGGGCGCTCAAGGCTAATCTTCCAGTTCCAGTACCATATCAGGATTACTCAGGTTTTAGCCGATTTCCTCTTCTTATACTGTTGCTTTCCTCCCTGCTTTTGGGTCTCACAATTAGCTTCATCCGACATCTCAATATTCCTTCCCCTAATCACTTTCTCGCAGGGCTCTGCATCCTCTCAAAGAACGTGGTTTTGTGTAGGTCTAGCCCTCACTAACATCTGATCTTAAATCAATTTTGACGGGCTGTTCATTCCTATGACAATCCATCCTCCCTCAAGAGGTGACATAGGCGGAATCATCCCCATATTGAGGTTGTTTAATAGAATAAAAAATTATAAATTTTATTGGTTTTTTCTCTATGCATTTTGTAATCTTTTTTCCAATATCTTTTATCAATCATTTATCTTTATTTTTCTTTTTTACTATGGGACTTGACCTTGTTTTGGTTCAGTGGTCTATCATTTTATTTTTTCCTCCAAACTGGGTCCTGGGTACTTAAATCTGCCAGTTTTCTATGGTTCAGAGGTCCTTTTTTCAGACTTGACATAATCATCAGGACATGAGCAACTTAATGGTTCATTGGTCCTTCAGGAACTCTTTTATTTTTTTCATTGATCCAATGCTTTAGATATTTAGTGTGGACTTGATTTACAACTCTTCCATCCAAAAGAGCTTTGATGGAATAAGCATCAGTTGCTATCTTAGTGATCACTTCAGGCAGACATGGCCACAATGCATCTAGTTTGTTTCTTCTTCCAAAACCATGCATATCGCAATAGGCAACTCTTTCCCCTATTCAATATTATGCTAAGGCTGATCAGTTCTTATTGTCCATCAATTTTGCTCGTATCCTTTTTTCAAAGTTGTATTAAATGCTTGCAATTGCATATCAATCAGGATATTCGTCAGTTGGTTCAAATATTGCTTGGTACTCATCCCTGACGTAGGTTCCACCACTGAATATAAAATTGGCAGCAACGCGGCCTTTCTCTCGTACAACAACTCAAATGGCGTCTTTCCTGTCGCCGTATGAGGACTGATATTGTAGGTGAACGTCACCAAACTCAGGTACATTCCCCACGCAGAAGCTCTTCCTGTGACCAGCTTCCTCAGTGTCACGGCCTGCATTCCATTCACCTGCTCTACCAATATGTTTATCTCCAGGCAGTAGGGTACTAACATGACTCCTCTGATCCCCATTATCTCATTCAATCTCAGGATCACATGAGATGTGAAGTTGGTCACATTATTGCTAAGCAGGACTTGCAGACATCCATGCTGGTATACTACTTGATTTAGGTTGAACCTTGCAGTACTGGTAGCGTCTACTTTTGTTAGGGCCTTTATCTCAACCCATCTTGTCAGATGGTCGATGGCAACTATAATGTAGTTGACTCCCCCTGTGCTCATCATCAGCGGTCCCATCACGTCGATGGACACTGTGTGCCAGGCAAATCCAGGGTGGACCAGTCAGCATCCAGTTGTATTCTTATGTGGTTTGTGCAGCTGGCACTCCACGCAACAAGCTAGATAATTTGTGACATTGTAGTTGATAGATTCCCAGTAATAGTACTGGCGAATATGATTGATTGTTTTCCTCAGCCCTCCTTGCCCAAAAACCTTGTGTGCTGCTTGCACTATAGCTGCTCTTTCTGATGGCTCCAGGAATAAAAACTGCTTCCCATTGATCATCTTAAATATTTGTCCATCCATGGTCTCAGTGTTTTCCATCACTTTCTAAAGTGCACCTTGGATTTCTCAGGGCTCATCACCAATTTTTCTGTCGACCATTCTCTGGAATAGCTCATCTGCCTGCGGGTATACCATCTGGACCATTGGTAACCGCAATAAGCCATCAGCATTCAAGTGAGAAGCCCCCACTTGTGGACAATCATACAATCATAAGCCTGGAGCTTAAGTGCCCATTGGGCCAGTCGTCATTCTGGCTCTCTCAAATTGTGAATCCAACGCAACAAAGAGTGATCTGTCACCAATTTAAAGTGCATTCCATGGATGTACATCTCAAAATGCTTACATGCGTAAATGACTGCAAGGTATTCATGCTCAGTCATGGTGTAGTTTCTCTCAGCAGCTGAGAGTGTCCAGCTCACATATGCCACCGGATGTTCATCCCCAAGTTTATCTACTTGGCTTAGTATGATGCCAATTGCCATCAACAAAGCATCGGTTTGAATAATAAACTCCCAAATGAAATTCAGATATTTCAGATTCAGAGAATCTATTAAATACCAACATAGCTCATCGAAGGAGTCCTGGGCCTCTTCATTCCATATGAATCCTTTTTCCAGATCCTTCAATAAATGGAATAAGGTATTGGCTATTTAGAAAAAGTCCCAAACAAATCTTCTGTAGTATTCAACCATTCCAAGGAACATTCAGATGTCTCAGACACTCTTTGGCACAGCTATGCGTTCTATGGCTTCTATCTTCTGGGTTTGTGGCTGCAATCCACTGGAGTTGATTACTAATATCAGATATTCCAACTCTTTATAAAGAAATGGCACTTCCTAGGCTTGATCTTCAGGTTAGCCGCGAACACTCACTTGAATACTTCTTCCAAGTGGTGTAGGTGATCAGTAAATGTCCTACTGAACACGTTTATATTGTCCAGATATACCAGGATTCACAACAACTTCAAGTCGCTCAATACCGCATCCATGGCCCTCTGAAGCATTTAAGGCGCATTAAATAGACTCTGGGGCATCCTCGTCAGTTGGTATAGCCCCTGCATGGTACTAATCACGCATTTTTCCTGGCCTTTCTTTGGCAAGTCGATATGCCTATATCCTGAGATCAGATCATTGTTGAGAAATACTTTAATCTCCCAAATGATATAGCGCATCGTTGATCCTCAGTAGGGGATACAAATACTTCTTTGTAATTTTATTCAGCTTCTGGTAGTCAATCACCAGCCAGTTGGATCTATCCTTTTTCTTCACAATCATAATTGGACTCACCCAGGGACTTGATGACGGAACTAGAATCCCATGCTTAACTAGTTTGCTGATTTCATCCTTCACTACCGCTTCAGTGGCTTTTAATAATTGGATCAGTCTCATCCTGATCAGCAAATTTTCCCCAGTGTTGACCTTGTGGATCACATCTCGTGCACATCCCAAATCATGTTTGTCATGAGTGAACACTTCCCAATACTTTTCAAATAGTTTGAGCACCTCCTTTTGCTGGCCTTCTGACAGATCAGCAAGCTGTTCTCAATCAACCAATGGGTTGATACTTACAGTTACCTCGTCTGGTAATCCCATCTCATCAAGAGTCCCAAAATCATGGAATCTTCTCAATTCAGCCATCAGGATCAATGAACAAATGCGATGATCTGATTACTCTTGATCTTCATTGGTTTTTACTTAAATTCGCCAGGAGAGCTCGAATTTCTCCATGGCCCAGCATTATTATCCCAGGAGCCACCCAAAGCTCCACTCTGGACTTCTTCCAGGGGCTTCAAACCTCCCCATACAACAGCTCAGGTATCTCTAATGTCAACTCTGTGTTGAATATCATATGATATTCTGGTGGTATGGTCCTCTCATTCTTGACCCTCAGTGGAATTCCCCGGTTCTCTAGGATTTCTTCCAGCATTTTGCATCACTTTCTAACAGCTAATTGGTACTAATTTGGGACAATGCCATCATTGTATATTAGACTGATGAAGTTGTTTCTCCAATTTAGTGGAGCTTCACCATCCTTTTGATATACCAATGATAACGTCTGATCCAATATGGTCAACATATTATCCTCAAAGTTACATTTAACTCCATATTTTCGTAAAAACTCCCTTTTGATCAGAATGTCATAGTTTGGTTAGCCAAAACTATTGCTGGCGCAGATACCACCAATGACCTGAATCATAATGGCAATGCGCTATATGCTCCACATGAGACGGTGGTGTTTGGCCCAGCTGTCCCTTATTCCTTCTTATGTTCCAAGTCTGACAAGATCTTCATCCTCTTTACCAGCTTGGTTGAGACAATATTGATGAGCGCTCCTCTGTTGACAATCACCCTCACCTGCACTCTATTCACTTATATGTCTATATATTTACACTAGGAGTATTGCAATATAGTGTTTACTGAGTGAATAGTGGCGTTATTAACCAAATTTAGGGTGTGAATAATTTGTGCCAATAAATCAGAAATGATTTCTTTATTGCTCTGAGGGGATTACAAATTGGCCTCATCTAATCAGCTTTCAAATAATTCTTCAGGACTCTTGGCAGTTCAAATCTTGTCTGCCAGTTGTTGGGCGTACAGCTGGGCAACTTCCTTGATTGTCTCAGGGTCAATTCTCTTCGCCCCAGCTCTGGTCACAGCATTTGCATCCAAATTGACTACTTGATACATCTAATCCTGCTTATTGTCTACAAACAGATCGCTGATATCAATTTCTTCAGTTATAATGTCAGGAGGAACAGGCTTCTATGAAGCTCTAGACTGTTCCCCATCTAGGTTGCGGGCCCTTTTCCTGATACTTTGGTGGCTGCTGACTCTTTCACCTGGACCACGTTGATCTGATCCTTCAGCTTCTTACAGTGCACGGTGAAATGTCCTTTCCCACCACATTGGTAGCAGACCTTTTCCTTCTTATTCAACCATCTGAATTCTTTGGGCTTATTTCCTGACACAGTTTAATTGGTCGTCTCTTTAGCTCCTTCGTTTCCCTTCATGGGATTTGGATTGCGCACTGGATTGGATCTGAAGCTTCTATTTTGGGGCATCAAATGTCACTCCCAAAATCTTCAAGTTATCTACCATCTGTGAGGTAGTTATTTTCCATCATGAACATGAAAGACATCATGAGATGTAAATTGCAATAAGGCCAAAGGACCGCTTGCAAGGCGATTCTGGCATCAAAGTCGTCCAATACTTTCGCTCCAACCAGTATCTGCGACTCCTGGTAAAACTGATCTGCAAAGCTTGCTAGAGACTCATCTTTATGGAACTGGATTCCCATAAATTCCTGTTTGCACTTTGACATGTGTGTCAGACTCCTAAACTCTTTCATGATGGCCACTTTTGCCTCAGCATATGGCCAGATGTCCCCCTCCAGGTGAGGTAACACTAAGTTCTGATATTCAGTGTCTAGTAAATTCATGACCATCAACGCCATTTGACGATCCTCATAGCCATACATGATCATGTCAAATGGCCAGAAAAACGCTGGTGTGTTATCCTGATGGAACATTGGCAATTTCTGGCGTTGCCTTAAATTCTTCTGAGTTATTTCTGGCCGATTCTCTCAGTTCAGCTACTCAAATAACTTGAGGAGTGACTTTGGGTGTGATCTCCAAAATAGCAGAAAATCAGGTGGCATGTTCCATGGGGTATTCAACTTCCAAAGTATCATTCAAGGACTTCTTTCTTTAGCATCACTTGCCATATCTGGCTCACAAGCACATTTGTGAGCTTTAAGTTCCTCCACCTGTTTGATTAGTTGTTCTATATCTGTGCCAAAATTTCTAAAATGAACGCGATCTGCTTCTCACTCCATTTTCAGGTATAAGACCTCTTGAACGAGGTTCCCTTCTTTCTTCAACGAAGTTACTTTCACAAGTAACTCGTTCCCAAAGCTTGCAACATTATCTATCCCTTCCTCCATCTTGGCGACTCATTCCTCCAAGGACACGAATTCCCAATGGTCTACTGAGTTCAGGGCATTCTGGTTCACAGTGGCTAACTCAGTCCACAGTTTGCATAACTCATCTTTGTACTACATTCTTATAAATTCTTCAACTCAGCTACACCCCTGTAGTGAGCACCAACTTGTAAAAATATACTTGAGGGTTATTTATTAGCAAACAACCTTAGTAATCTTTTTACTGCACAGGTTTGGTTTCCTTGTGCACTTCGTCACATTGTATAGTATAATAGATTATTATTTGATAATAATATGATGACTATTATCCATAGTTGAGTATGAATTCTTATATCTTGGCCCAACGCTCGCCCAGTATTACCAATTAAATACTTGTGATGTCGTAATCATGGGTTTTATCCCCTTGTTCTGTCCAGCCCAATCTTTGCTGAGATTCCCTGATGACAGTCTCTTTGGTCCAACACACAGTCAGCAGCAATTCCTGATTGTGTCTTCTTCTTCCCTAGATCCCCGCTCAGATCTTTACTCTTTTCTAAGATTATTCCAATTATTACACACACAGTAATAATATCCCTGAGAAGAATAGCATAATTGAAAGCTGATGATAGTTTACTCTTTAAACTATATACTGGATAAAATAACTTAGAACTATATATCTGTGATATGATCTAACTATCTGTTTTCTATTATAATGAATCCTAGGGAATTTATAGTGGGGATTCGGTCATCTAACCTTCAGTTGAAACCTCTTCAATGAAACGGCATCTGTTGCCATTGAATCACCCATTCTTGTCTCAGCAGCAATGGTCCTCCCCATCCTAGCTAGGATTCCATCATTGGACATCCTCAAGACCTAAACGGAAAGAGTCAGAAAACGTGTCCCTAACATTTTCCTCTCAATCCAAGCAAACTAACCATATTTGGCTAGCGATCTGCTTAGTTAATGGGACTTATTACCCATTAAGGGAGATTTTGCACCAACCGATCAATTCACTAGTTGCAGGTGGCATCACTAACCTCACAACTTGCTATTCATTCCCAATCAGTTGGTGATGAAACCTGACTAATCCCAATTGGTACACCTGATAGTTAATCACTATCAGATTCCCCTATTTCTTCAGCAACTCCACCCAATGAGATCTTAAGTATTCATCCAGATTTATCCCTGACGGATATGACAAGGCAAATATCCCTAAAATTCCCCAAACATAGTTCCTCTAAAACTCGAGCCAATTGATTTCTAATTCACTTCGCCTTAGGTAATTTTCCCATAGCAATCCCTGGTAATCTAGCAGTCTGGGAATATGGGCAAAAATCCCAACACACACCCAGATTGGAAGCCCAGTCTTACTATAATCAGAAGGTTCCATGACATATTAAACCAACCTTAACTTCATCACTTTCCGCCCTCCTCATGGGATCAGGTGAGGAAGTTACTTACTTAATTACAATGAATTTGCATTCCCTCTGTGATTTGGTTTTTTTCTTGTTAAGCACTCATTTTTTCTTCAAGGCATGTAAATAACTCGTACTGTCCCAGGATAGTGACCACACAACACCAGAAAATCAGGATTCACCTTCAGCAGGTGTATTAATTGTTGGGATTTGAAATTAAAGATGATTTGAAATCCCTACTTCTGAACTAAAAAATAATAAATTGACTCCCAAGTCCACTAAAATGGAGCCTTATCTTGACAGCACCAAACTGAGATTCAATTAGGAATCTTCACACTCAAAATTGATGGAGACGACTTCAGGAATCTCATCCCCACTTCCTGAATCACAAGAGGCGCAGCCTCCACCGCTCTGGTCACAGGGTCAATAAAGTACTATGATGGTGCCACCCAGGCGGTCAATCCAGAAGGCCATGAAAGATCCTGAGCGGAGGGGCCACAAAAATCCACGAGACACCATATCCCTACACAACCTATAAATATTGACACATTCTAATCTAATTAAGTTGTCAATATCTGGTCCATCTTTATTTTTTTAACCTCTCTGTTAGTTTTCATCTTTGAGTCCACCTTTAAAATTCAGCGACAGTCTAGAGAACTGTTATGCTGATAAAACGTAATGATCACTACAGGGGGTCCTGAGATGTCTAAAGTGGAAACGTCTATCAAACCATATAGAATACCAGTGGTCAAGAAAGCCAACCTGCTGAACAGTCAAGAAGTGTCACTCGATGGATCAGTACCTCATGATATGAAATACCAACTATACAACCTGAGAGTCTGGAGTTTCAAGCTGCATTTCAGATCACCCTGCCTACAGTCGACAGCAATCAATACCAACACCAGTATGAAAATCTTGGCGAAATTATTCAACAACTAATCAATGTTATCTATTCAGTGGGAGGACACTCAAGCTGGTCCTGTGCATCATCAGTACCATCTACTATGAGTGACCTCTACACCTCAGCCCAGCTACAAGCAGGAGAGCTGACTTTAGGGATAAACATTATCTTTGGAACTTTGTTCAACCCATCATTAATCACCTCCTGCAGCTAGTTAGGTTGCATCATCATGAGATTTCCCGACAACTAGGGCTTACACAGGCTCTACATTCACAATTTTCAAATTCTACAACGCGGCCTCCTCCAATGTTCATGACAATTGAGGGGCCATTATCAATAACTGACGGTAAATTGACAAAGCACAAACCCAGATTGCGGTGCTGGACAATGGAATCACTGTCTTAGTTGAGGATCAACTGTCAAAATATTCAACTTCTCAAGGATGTCTGGGCCAACACCTACACCAGGTTGAAGATCTGGTGTGTACTCTCTAACAACATTACCAGGAACTAACGTCTCGTGACCTTACTCCTGGGAAGAAGGGCCTGAGGGGCCCAGAGGGCCAGAGGGTTCTGAAGAGCGCGAAGGTCTTGAAGGTCCTCGTGGGCCTCGAGTGCCCCCTGTCCTTTCAGTGACCGAATTGAGTGACCCTGATGAACCTTGGAGAAAGTATGTCTTGACAGTGCTGGCCGCCCTATAAGAGCAGATCTGAAGTGTAACCAAGGATGTAAGCTTTGGGTTAATGAAGTCCCCTTCGACCCACAAGTTTCAATTGAGGCACTTTTGGATGAGATGGATAATCTCACCACCTTCACCCAACTTACCAATAGTTGCATCACCCAGCTTGAACAAACCTGATGTGGATTCAAGTCCTGCATGAATAGCCTTGACAATCAGCTTCTTCTAAAACAAGCCTTTATTTAAGTGCTAAAAGAGCAGGTCACCCACAAGGCTTCCATCTCTTCTCTCAACAAGAACTGGGATGACATTCAAGAGGATCTGAGGGTTTATGATGACGATTGGACTAACAGGCCCCCCACAACTATGCAGAAACTGAGGTTTTGAGCCTGCACCAATAATAGGTGTTAATACCCTCTCCACTTCCCTCATAGCTAATTTTATCCTAGTTTTAAGGAAAGATTCACCCCAGTCAGGAAAGTATTGCCCGCTTCTTGTATGCCAACGAGTAGTTTAGGACATATTGGGGAGTATTCTGACCTCTTCTCAGCATCTACTAATGACTTTGGCAAAATGAGTGGGATGCTAAATCATGTGGAAACTGGGGATGATCCACCCTTTTGGTCCCAACCTTACAAAAAGTAAGGTTGAAGAGGCACAAGTGGTGGCAGAATTCAAGCAACTTCTTAAAGCTTGGATACTGGCACCGTCAAGTAGTCCATGGGCCTCCCCTCTCCTACTTGTTTTAAAGAAGGATGACAGCCATCAGGTGGTGATGGATTAACGCCGGCTCAATTCTGTTACCAATAAGGACAGCTACCCTTTTCCTTGGATTGACAGCTCTCTCCAGTTGCTTGCTGGATCACAATACTTTTCTGCAATGGACCTGGCAAGTGGGTATTAGCAGGTAGAGCTTGTTTTCAAAGAACAAGCCAAGTGCACACTTATTGTCAACAAAGGGCCGTTAAAACCTATGAGGATGTCTAAGGGGCTTTGCAATTCGCTCGCCACTTTCCAACGTGCCATGGATGGAATCCTTGGAGACCTTAAGTTTACTGTGTGTCCTTGTGTAGCTGAATGCCATCATCATCTTCTCACAAGATTGCAACGGTCATGTGGAGCACCTTCAAAAAGTTATTACTTGCTCAGAAGGCTTTGATAAAGCTCAGACCTTCGAAGTGCTCTTTTTCCAGTCTAAAAAGAGTTCCTTGGACATAAGGTTATGAAAGATGGCATCCAGTTTATCCTGGACAAAGTTGACACCATTATGATGATGCCACATACCTAGATCCTTAGGAATATTTAAGTATTCCTGGGCATGGTGGGCTATTATTGTCAGTTTATTCCTCGGTTTACTGACCTGGCCAAGCCTCCGTTCTACCTTCTGCAGAAGAACGTGCCTTTCAAGTGGCGGCCTGAGTAAGAACAGGCCTTTAATGCATTATGGACCGCTCTTTGCACTAAACTCATTTTAGTCCATCTGTTATTCAATCAACCTTTCCTGTTATTTATGGATGCCAGCAATGTTGTTGTAGGGGCCATTCTAGCTCAGCTAGACAAAAACCAGGTCGACCACCCAGAGGCTTACTTCAGCAAAACCTTGATCAAGGCTGAACGGAATTATAGGATTACCAAATGAGAATGCCTGGCTGTTTTACTAGCGATTGTAGTAATCCAGCAGGTTGGTGCTCACTGGTTGCTAACGCCGCTGGATCCCACATAACAATCAATAAATTTAATAAATATAAACCAATAAAAAGCTTAGATTTTTAGAATTTATTTAATAGTAAAAATGGAGTGAAATAAAAAACAATCCCTTCAATGCTCAATTGTTCAGTATCTAAAGTATTTGGAGGTTAGAGGGGAATTTGAGGATATGTTCTGAATAGTGTAGCTTAGTTCCAAATTAGGTAATATGGGGGAACAGCATATGGGAACTCAAGATATTCACTTTACATTGATGGAATGATAGAAGGGGAATTATTTTTGGTCAAAATATACCCATGAGGTAACAATCATATGAACTTCAGCCAATCCCCATTTGAGAAATTATCTTCACCTTGAGGAACCCCTGCCAACCCTATAAAAGGGAGGGGTCCTCACGTAGGTGGGTTTAAGTACTTGGTGGTGAGCGGGGGAGTGCCTTCCAATAGTCACCCCAAGGTCCATTGGGTGTTCAGAGTAATTCGAATTGATTTTTTTATTGCCCATGCAAATCGCGAAATTGTGTTTCCCTGACTAACAGGGTTCCACCATGAATTGGATAGGGTCGTTTGGCCGATTCCATTGACATTATCATTAACATTATTACTAAAATAGTCTTAACAATATTTAGAAAATTGCAAATGGCTAACATTACCCATTCCAGCTGAATTTAACCTAAACATTCTTCTTTTTCAGCTGAGAGGACAAATGTCTGAAACTATCCCCCTCAAAAATGTTCAGTGAAGAATAAAGTCAGAGGAAACGGCCATGTACGCGATTGTAATTAATACCTATAGCTAAAGATTTGATGGAGTACTCATTTCCTCTTTCGTAAGTGATTGTGAAGGGACCCTCCCATATTGATCCAAGTTTACCGCTTCTAGGAGTGATGCAGTTATGGTAGTATAATACCATATCAGACACTTGGAATGTAGGTAGTGGGGTTCGGAGCTCATTGGCAGCCTGCCCTTCCTTAGACACCGTTTTGGCTAAATTAGTCATAGCCTCAGATTGGAGTTGAATGATGCGCTGAGCTAATCTGCGCATGGCTTTATCAGGCTCCTTAACTATATAGTAGAATATGTCTTTGGCTAAAAGAGCAGGTATTCCAGGTTCACGCCCATACAAGACCTGAAATGGAGACATTTTTAAGATCTGATGATATCTAATCTGGTAAGCCATCAGCGCACTGGGTAAGTATTGATCCCAGTGAAGCGGATCAAAGAGGCCATTTTGCATAGAATAGATACCAAGGTTCCATTGGATCTCTTCACAGTCCCATTGGTAGATGAATTATAAAGAGTGGAGAAAAGTTGTTGAGCCCACAAGGAGGTGGCCAGGATTTTTACTACTCTGGAGGTGAAGTTTTTCCCATTATTGCAGAGTAGTACTTGAGGACAGCCATGTCGAGAGAATATATTCTGAAGTAAAAAGGTGGCTGTTGCCTTGGCCGTTTGAAAAGGGAGTGCCACGGTTTCTACCCACTTAGTGAAATGGTCAATTGCTACCAGGATAAAGCGGTTGTCACTAGTAGTCTGAGTGAGGGGACCTACTACATCTAGGCTAATGGTGTAGAAAGGATGTTGTGGGGTAGTTGGCTGATACTGATACCTAGGCTTGAATCCAGATTGCTTCTTACAAGTAAGGCAGGCTTCCAAGACATCAACGATAGATTCCATCATTGTTTTCTAATAAAATCGATCCTTAATCCACTCATAAGTTTTCTTTGCCCCTCCATGACCTAGGGTTGAATGAGCTTCTAGTATAGCAGGTACACGCTTTAAGGGCCAAAGGTAAGGCAGCCATTTTGTTCCCACCTGCTTATACAACTTCCCGTTCTCCACTTTGGTGTTATGTGAGTGTCAGGTTAACATTCTCTGTACAGACTAAACCTCATCTTCCCCGTCATTGAGGGTCATCAAGAGATCATGTAGTCTCGCCACTTCACTATTATCCAAGTGAAGGACTGATAACTGAGTCAACACATCAACATTCATGTGACGGGTTCCATCACGGTATTTAATCTTCATGTCATAAGGCTGAAGCTTTAGAGCCCAATGAGCTAACTGACCATTAGGATCCTTCATGTTTTGTAACCATTTTAGAGATGCGTGGTCAGTAACCACAGTGAATGTAGTTCCATATAGGAAGGGGTGGTAATGCTTTACAGATAACAAAACAGCAAGGCACTCTTTCTCAGTTACACTGTATTTAAGTTCAGCCTTTGACAGCATCTTGAATTTATTGTGAGGAAAGCCAACCAGGGGACGGACACTTCCAAATATTGACCCAAAAGAAACGAAACTTAGTAACAGGGAAGGCACCCCAGAGAAGCGATGCTATCTCTTGTTGCCAGCGGGAGCGCCACTATGAGGAGGGGGAGGGAACGTGTGAAGGGGCCGTAGCCACAATTGAACACGTGTGGAGGAAAGGGTCCGATTTTATGAACCAAACTGGGAACCAGGAAGAGATCAGCTGTTGGCGACGCAGTGGGAGGTACCCAAACATCCATGCCTGAAAGTGGTCCACCAAATAGGACCAGAATTTGTGGACAGCTTCTGGGAGGGTGGGGGTGGAGCCTGCGATGGCATCCAAGACAATCGTGTGGATAGTCCACATGGCTATTGCAACCACCAGAGCATGGAGGGAGGGTGGAAGGGAGGATACCATGGATATAGCAAACATATTTCTTGACAGACTGAAGGGATGTGTTTGATCCTGGTCAAGCAGACGTTGAACTTCGCGCCATATCACTTTAGAGTAGGGCACTTCTCCAGGCATTGGAACAGCGTTCCATACTGGCCACACACGACTCAGGATGAGTGTAAAGCATTAGAGCGCTCAGCCGTATAGTACACCTGCCTCAGGCAGCGCCACACATGTGAACAGATTTGAGGCTGCAACAGAGGGTGGTGTGCGTATTTCCAAATAGTCTTCTGGGTCTCAATGGAATAAGGGATGTCCATCATGTCCAGGTAGTCCACCCTGGATAGGACATGGGGCCGTGTGGGGATCAAGCCATCTTGAATGGGTAGCCCCTGTACCTCCTGTGTGAACTGAGGAGAGGGGTGGCCTCTCTGTGCTGTGTGTCCACTAATACGAATTCTCCACTCAGCGCTCCGCATGGAGAGGAGGATATGTTTGTAGTAGGTTTTAGTACCGTGAGAACCTGTGGCTGATGGGTGGGAAGCTAGATATTTCATTAAGGAGTGAGGGTTCGATGGATTGTTAAGGCCCAGGGCGCGGGAGAAGTTGGAGTGGGCCGCGCGGTACCAGTGTTGGGAGGGGAGCGTAGGGGAAGTGATGGCCGCAATCCAGGTGCCCAGGATCTTGGCAGCATGGGCTTTAAAGTCGAGCAGGCCCATGCCACCATGACGACGAGGGCCAAACATGACCTCAAGCTGCACTGGAGGTAGGCGGCATGACCAAAGCCACCCTTGCAGAAGGGCATACATAGATTTGAAAAAATCTGGGGAGAAGGCGATGGCATGGGCTCTGAACCAGACTTTGGAGAGGAGCATAGAGTTGGCTAAAACAACCCTGCCAGTAAGGGAAGTAGGGTGGGCTCTAAGGGAGGCGATGCGCTTCGTCACGTTGTCTAGAATAAAACTTTCCATTACTGCTGAGGCATACCCGCCTGCCTCCACCCACACGCCCAGATGGCGGACAGGCCCTATGGTAGGGCGTAGTATGAAGGGGAGCACAAGTGGGGCGGTGTGGGGTGAGCAGGGAAGGCGAGCAAATGTGCAAGCAGATGGGCTGGGCTGGGCACTGGTCGCTGGGGCCCAGCAGGTTTGATACCAACCAAGGAGGATGATTTCGGTTTTGGAAGCGTTCAGTGCAGCATTACTTACCCGGGAATACTCCTGGATGAGAGCTTCAAGCGCGCGTGCGTCTTGATTACTAGACATCCCGACCACACAGTCATCTGAAAACGCCATCATCTTGACTGGGGCTTGGCCTGGTGCATGGACCCCAGTGAGGTGGGCATTCACATTTCAAAGTAGTGGGTCAAGGCTGAAGTTGTATAAGAGTGGGCTAAGGGGGTCCCCTTGGCGTAAGCCTCTTTGAGGGCGGACTACTTCCTTTAGGAAGCCAGGGCCACGCACTGCCATTGTTGCAGATTCCGTGAGCAGCATTATCAGTTGATGAAGCGAGGGGGCAAGCGGAATTGATGGAGGCAGGCCCTGAGGTATTCCCAGTTTACTTTATCATAGGCCTTCTGTTGGTCCAAAAATAGAAGTGCCCCAGAGGCTGTGGACTGGCATGCGTTAGCCACAGAGTGCACGTTGTCCCAAATCAACCTTCTGGGTATGAAACCAAATTTTCTGGGGAGATGGTGGCAAATGCTACAATCCCTAAACGATTAGCCATGATTTTTGTTTAAAATTTTTGTATCCGTGTTAGTTAGAGAAATGGGGCGCCAGTTGGCTAGGTCTAGCTTATCCCCTTTCTTAAAGAGTGTGACGGTGAAGGCCTCTTGCCCTCCTGGTAGAAGGCGCATATCCAGAAGGCTCTGGTTAAGGGAGGCAAGCAGCAGAGGGATATATATTTGAAGTACTTTCTATAGAATTCATATGAGATGCCATCTGGGCCTGGGCATTTCCAATTTGGTGCACCGCGGATGGCTGACCAGAGTTCATTTGAAGTAATCAAATTCATTAATTCTGGGTATCAGGAAATGGTGCAGATGTGAGTGCTGTCGAGAAATTTCGCCACTTCAGCTAGCTGAATTGGATTGGATCGTTATAACTTGGAGTAATACTTTTGTATTTTGATTGCCACTTCAGCTGGCATATCTACAACGGAATCATTCGATCTCTGCACCTGTGTGCAGGCCACACTCTGGCGCGGTGTGAATAATTTTTTAAAAAAATATGCAGTGCACGTGTAGCCCTCTGTAATGTGTTTGGCCCTGTACTGAACACAAACCTGATGTTTGTGTTGCCTTTCAAGTGCGTTGAGGTGGGCGGCTGCTTCTGCCCACTTCCAGCCCCAAGCAGGGCTGTAGCCTGTGGCTGGGATGTTGTATTCCAGGTGCGCCAACTCTTCCAGAGCGCGCGAGATGACAGCCAATGTAGCTCATGAGCATTGGGAGGAGAGGTGGCGAGTGTGGCAGATGGTATCCTCTTTGAAGGCTGACCATGTGGAAATTGGGTCCACGCAAAACAGTGTAATAAACTATTTTTCTGAAGTTGCTGATTCCACCCAAGTGGAAAATCATGGCGACGCAAGTTAAGCTGGGCAGAGTTTGCACCAGTGCAGGGCCTTAGCCACTGTGACAGGTAAGTGGTAGGCTATTGAGACCAGCCAGTGGTCGGAGAATTTGATTTTTGTTGTTTGGAAGTGGGAAATATGAGATCAAAATTTCGCCAGCATGAGGATAAGGTCGATGCGGGTCATGGACCTTAATTGGCCGTTGTGGATGTGGGGGCGTGTCATGTTTTTGAGCAGCGGGGCTTGCTGCAGCAGCGCATCTAATAACCCAAGGGTGGCCTTTAGAACGCGAAGTTCTATGTGACCCTGGGGGGCGTGGGATGAGGAAGGCCGATGGTCTGTGGGTGAGTATAGCCAACAGTTCATGTCGCCAACTACAAAAAGTCAGGGGGTAACGGAAGGGATTTGACTGACAGAAAAATTCCCAATGCTCTCATGCACAGGTCAGGGCATAAATGTTGATGATAGCGTGTGCCACTTTGGCCCACGAGAATGTAACAATGAGGAAATAGCCATTGAGGAAGGATACCAATAATAAAATTTAAAGAAATTGTTTTTCTGAACTAGCACCCCACAGTGCTCTGACCAGAAGTATAGGGAAGGGAGGAACATGGTTTTCCAAGCGTCTTTGGAACCTTGTGGACAGTGGGACTCCTGGATGGCCAGGATGTCCACGGGTAAATCTTTTTGTAAAAAACTCAGTTTTCTAGCCTGGGATGGCAAGGCCTAGAGTCTGGCGATATTCAACGTCCCTAAAGTGAAGGCTTCCCCCATCACACCTTAGGTGCGAGGGGGTGGGCACCCAGGCCCACCTGCCTCCTCTAGATCCCCGTGGGCCTTCACAGCAGCACGGGTGTTTGCAGCAACGCTATCAGTAGTTTTGTTAATTTTAGCAGGGAGGTTTGCGTTGGCTTTTGCCTTCGCTTTTAGTTTCCCTGGCGTTGAAAAAATTTTTTGTGGTGCAGATGAGTTCAGTGCACCAACGTTCTGGTCAAAAAAATTTTCAGGTAGGTTGGAAACCAAGTCAGTTTCAATTGGGGCTTGGTTGCAAAGGTCGGGTAAGATCAAGTCGCCCATCAGATCCTCAGATTGGGTGGCCCAATTTGCATGGGCATCCCAATCTGATTAGTTGAGGGATTCCCGAGTTGCTTTCGCTGCGAAGGTTTTGATGTCCTCCTGGCGTTGGGAATGTGGGATAGCAGAGGCGACTTTGGCTGCTTCCTTGCCGCGGCCCTGCGGGCCTGTTTGGCCTCCTTTCACTCTTGAGAGGAGATAGGCTTTACTAGTAGGTATCAGCCTTGTGCTCCCCACATAAAGCCTCTTTGGTGCTGGTGGTTGGTTCATAGTGCGCCTCTCCACTGGCCATGGCCGCTGAGGGGTGCTCTTGGAATGTGATGCCCTCCTTGGTGGGGCATGCATGTGCCTTGTGGCCAAACGCATCACAGTGGGTGCAGATGGGGGGTGCGCTGTCTACGGTTACCTGGAAAGGGTGGGTGGTATGCCCTTTGATATTAATATAAGTGGAGTGCGGGATCTGGGTTAGGTCCTTCACAATCTCCTTGGTTGGATTTAGAACTGCAATGGTTTTGCCGGTGCACAGATGTGGCATCAGCATAAAGCGTTGCATCTAAGTATTGTATTTCGCCATATATGGTGAGACCATCTTTCAGGTGCTACTCCAGAATGGCACGCTTGACTGTAGTGGGCAAAAAGTCAAACGTGAGGAAAATTTGGTTGGATTTTATCCATCTGGTGTGCTTAGTTTCAACAACCCGTTGCCCTTTGGGGAGGTCAATCACTACGCGCACCACTGCAGCTTTGTCTGCTGCCTCCTTGTTTTTATAACCGAGGTCCAGCCAATTGTGTGACATGGAGTGAGGTGCGACATACACCACAGTCAGGAAAAAAGCGTGCACATCCCCACAAAATTTTTCCCATAAAGCTGTTTGTTGGATATCCAGAAACACCTGGACTCTGTATTCCACCGACAAGAGTGGTTGAGAGTGTGGCGTGTTGATGTACTGGTTACATCACGCCTGCTAAGTGAGGATTTCTGGGGAAATAGTGACCGCCAGTTTTTTATTTTTTTCTATTCCGCCATTTTCTCTGGGGCGTTTCCAAACATTGGAGGTCGCGGGCCTACCACCTGTGCCCCTTACCTTACTTGCCCAACTGCTCCCTAACATGGGCGCAGACTAATCTCCTCTGTGAGATTATCAAACTAGATTCAGACTTGAATTGAATAAGTTGCAAAAGTGATTGCAACGAGAGAGAAAAGTTCCTTTGACAGCATCTTAAAAAATAAGGTACAGGATGATCTACACCGTTTTCATCCAATTTGGCTAAGATGGCCAAACAGCATAGTCCAAAGCATCAGTGAATAAGATGAAGGGTTTATTATAATCTGGGTGCTGTAGGATAGGGCGTTGTTGCATTAGTTACTTAAGCATCTCAAAAGCAGCCTTCTGTTCCGCACTCCATTGAAAAGGAGTGTTCTTGGTTAATAGGCGGACAAGAGGCTCGCTGAGTTGGGAAAACTTAGGTATAAATTGATGGTAATATCCCTTCGACTCTATAAATACTTGAATATCCCATAGATTTTTAGGGGATGGAATTTTCGAGATGGCTTCAACTTTATCTTGGATTGGTTGGAATCCCTTTTGTGATATGTAATGACCAAGGAAATCCGATTTCTTTTAAAAGAAAGTACATTTGGAGGGCTTTAACTTATTATTTGAATTTCATAGTCATTATAACATCTCCTTCAGGTGATCTATATGCTCTTTGAAAGACTTTGAAAAAACTGTAGTGCCATCGAGGTAGATGATGACGCAACTTAACTTCAAGTCCTGCATGATATGGTCCATTGCACGCTGGAAAGATGCAGGTGCATTGCACAACCCTTGAGGTAATCAGGTTGGTTGGAAGAGACCCTCACTACAAATGAGAGCACATTTTTCCTGGTCCTCAGTGGAGAGATCCATTTGCCAATAACTGCTAGCTAAGTCCATAGAAGAAAAGAAAATTAGATCCAGAGAGTTGGGCTAAGGCATCATCAATGCGAGGGAGAGGATAGCTATCCTTTTTCGTGAGGTTATTTAACTTGCAATAGTCCATGACTATCTGGTGTCCTCCATTTTTATTTTTTATTAGCAAGAGAGTGGAAGACCAGGGGCTTTGTGAAGGAACTAGCAACCCCGCGTCTAGTAACTGCTGAAGCTCTGTCCTCATTTGCTGTTCTTCCACACTTTCAATTTGCGGTAAGGTTTGGACTGAATGGGATGGGCATCACCCACATCAATGGAGTGGCACCTACTCTTCATGTGGCCATAGTCAGTATCAGATTTAGAGAAGATATCACTGTAGTAGATGAGAAGAGTGTGAACTTTTTCCAGCTCATCTGGGGTCAGCTCATCTGAGATATGGATGTTGGGTAAGGTACACACCAGTTTATCCGTTGGCAGGCCCATATCCATCATAGAATCAATGGAGTGATTTTTGGTTAATGTCCTCCATAGGGACTGACAGCCCTCTGCCAATCTCCTGGTGTTTTTTTACAACTATGTTCTTGGAGGTGAAGTTCCCCAATAGCAAAGTAATGGGCCTTTGGTAAGCAGGGTCAAGGATGCCAGGCAGTACCCGAGGCTCCAAGGGACTGACGCCTTCAGTACTAACGAGATGCAACAAGCAGTGGCGCAGGATATGGAGCGTAATTTTTGTGTCAACCACTCATTGTTCACCAGGCTTAATCAAGACCTCGTCTGCCGCATAAAAAGGAATATCTTCCCTAGCATCCACTTAATCATGAAATTTCTTTGCTTTGCGCCAAGAAGTGGTATAAGATAAAGGTATAGCTGAGAGGGGGTATTCAACTAGGCAGGAGTATTCGTGCTTACTGAATTCTTTATTGGATAAGACTAATGGGACTCCATAGTTGATCAATGAGATGAAACCTTGCTTCAGGTTGATTATCCCCTTATACTCAATTATAGATTGAGTGCCAATGAGCATATCATACGCGTTGTTATCCAGAGCCACAGCAGGGGCTGATAAAATAAGCTTCCCAACTCGAATGGGAAGGGAGGAATATGCCCCAATAGCATGAGTGTTGTGGGGGCCAGCGGTTCCAAATCCTTGCGTGTACTCAAAGTCAGGTGCTAGCTTTATCTTCTTGATAAGCTTAGTGGAGATCACGTTGACTGGGGAGCCAGTGTCCAAGATGGCCAATATTCGTATTTTGAATGACTACTTCAACCTTAGTGAGGGTCCCTCCAAAGTAAGGCGACAAATCTAAGACCTCCTTGAGCCGTAAGGTGGAGGTGAGTTTTTTAGCAGTCTCAGGGTAGTTATTCAAGATGGATCATAAGGGATGAACACGCTGAAGAGGTCATATCAAACCAGCTAATCATTGGTCACATTGCTGGCAGTGTCAATCACTTTTTGACACCCCTAGGATTTGACTGAGGTACTTTTCCTCAGGCATGGTGTTCTCATCTACTCCTCCAGCGTTCAAATGATCAGGAACCTCTACCTCTGTGGGGGCTCCCAATATATAGTAGCTAAAATCATCATACCCCCCTCAGATTCGTTCCCAAGGGTATTCTTAACAACTGGCAAGGCCGCTATGGAGGTAGAAGAGGTGGCCACAGAAGTTTGAATAGCCTTAGGACACGCTTTTACCAGATTAGCTGAAGGGGTGGGCACAGCAGCTTTAGTGAGCTTGTGCGGAAGGATGGTTGTTACTACCTTACAGGGATTTGATTCAAAAGAAGGAGTGATAACCTTTTTAGGTCACACAGAGGGAGCAGGCTTTGTAGGGAGAATAGGAACATAAGGACCTACTCCCAACTGATCAACTGGAGGTAGCTCTTCAATAATGAGAGCTGGAGGGATCACCTCAGCTTCCTTGGTTGTTGCACATGAATGAAAATCGGAAACATCTACTAATGCCTCCTTTAGATCACGGCTATTTTTGAAATAACGTTTCACTGAGATAATATGCCTGGCTAAAATGGCTTAGAAGCTAACCCAATTAACAGGGCGGCGATAGCATCATCCAGGGGTGAGCATGTTAGAGGTTGTAACCTTTATGCAGTGAGGTAAAATCGTTCAACAAAGGAAAGGAGTGGTTTACCCTCATACATGCTAAGGCGCATAAAGGCCTGTTTTTCTCTGAGTAGACTCTGCTTTGACCTGAATTCATCCAAAAGAGCCTTTTTCACCTCTGCATAAGTGTGCAAAGGGTCCAGGTAAGGCATTATCCTCTCTTGTACTAGGCGGTTTAAACAAGGAAGAATGTGTTGAAATTTTTGTTTATCAGTTGTGCCATGCATAGCAGCTTCATAAAGCGTACAAGAAAGTAACAATGTTTCCTTCACCAGGGGTGTATTTGTCTTTTAGAGGTAGTTTTAAAGGGCGCTGCTCCAACTCTTTAAGAAGGGATAAGGAGCTGGCAAGTTGCTCCTCAAGAGCAATGATTCTGGGTATACATGTGTCCCCTGTAGTGAGCACCATTTTGTAGGAATCCAGCTGGTTGGTGCTCGCTGGTCTAACGCCGCAGGATCCTACAAAATAATCAATAAATTTAATAAATATAAACTAATAAAAAACTTAGGTGTTTAGAGTTTTTTACTAGTAAAAAGGGGTAAAATGGAAAAGTAATCCACCTTGATACTCGACTGTTTAGTATTTAAAGTATCTGGAGGGTCGAGGGGAATTTGAGGATATGTTCAGAATAGCGTAGCTTAGTTCTGAATTATGTAATATGAGGAACAGCGTAAAAGAACTCAATATTCACTTTACATTAACAGAACGATAAAAGGGAATTATAATTGGCCAAAACATACTCATGAGGTAACAATTGTATGAACTTCAGCCAATACCCATTTGAGAAATTTTCTTCACCTTGGGGAACCCCTGCCAACCCTATAAAAAGGGGGTCCCCAAGTAGGTGGGTTGAAGGACTTGGTGGTGAGTGGGGGAGTGCCTTCTGATAGTCACCCCAAGGTCCGAAGGGTGTTTGGAGTAATTCAATCTATCAATTTTTTAGTTATTTCCCATGAAAATTGCAAAAATGGTGTTTCCCTGATTAACGGGGTTCCACCATGAATTGGCCAGGGTCTTTTGGCCGTTTCCATTGACATTATCATTAACTTTTTAATTTAAGCTGAGGCAAGCTAACCAGGGGACGGGCAGTATCAATGTGTGTGTAGATAGGGGGGAACTGAAACATAGCGAGGATTCGAAAGGATTGGGCACCTTGAGATATATGGGTTACCCCTGTTGCCAGCTGGTACTACCAGGTATGGGGGGTTGGTGCGCTACTTTGAGGGGGTTTCCCTTGTTATGGAACAGGTGTGGAGGAAGGGGTCCATTTGAAGGAACCATACTGGGAGCCATGACTCTGAGACTTTGTTGCCTCAGCTTCATGTGTCCAAATAGCCAGGCTTGGAAGTGTTCCAGCAGGTGAGCGTGGAATCTGCTGATTACCTCACGGGTGGTTGGTACAGATCTCTTGAAAGCATTCAAAGCTATGGTGTGGATTGTCCACATTACGATGGTTACCATAAGGGAATGGAGGGTAGGTGGTATTAAGGATTTGAGCTGGAGCATGAGGAGGCTCCTGGAGATGGATAATTCCTGATAATTTTGGATCTTTAGCAGGCGCGCTACTTCCCGCCATATGGCTCTGGATGGGGGCATGCTTCTAGGCGATGGTGTAGGGAGCCCTCCCCTCCACATACTGCTCAGTTTGCATGGAGGGATTGGTAAAGTCTGCCATACTATAGGTTCTTCTCAGGCAACTCCAGGTGTTGGCTCTTACCATTGGCTGGAGGAGTGGATGGTGCGTTAGCCTCCATATTGCCTTCTGTGTAGCTAGGTTGTAGGGGATGTCCAAAGCATTTAAGTAATAGATTTTAGTGATGGATGGGGTATTAGTGAGTATGTCTTTCTGAGGGTGGTCTTCTGGTTTTCTTAGCTTGAAGTGGGCTCTGGGTCGTCCCCTTCCCTGCTCAATGCCAGTGATAGTGATGGTCCATCCCATGTACCAGATGGTGTGGAGGAGGCGTTTAAAGTGAGGGGGGTTCCATGTGGGCCCACTGCATTGGGGCGGTTAGCAAGGTATGTGAGTAGGCTGGATGAGTTGTGTGGGTTAGGTATTTTGAGCGCCTGTGCGAAGTTGTCCCTCACTGCCCTATACCAGTGTTGTCGTGGGAGGTCCAGGGCTAGCACTTCCTCTATCCAGGTGCCCAATATATGGTTGGCATGGCCCTTAAAGTCTATTAAGCCCATGCCTCCTCTGGAGTGTGATCCAAATAGCGTTTCCACCCATACAGGTGGTCAGGATCCAGCCCACAGCCAGCCCTGGATGAGCGCGCGGATTGTGGATATGTTGGTGGGTGAAAGGGGGATTGCATGTATGAAGAACCACAGCATTAGGAGGATGAGTGAGTTGGCAACTGCTACTCGCCCCATTATTCTTGAGGATCTTCCCTTGAGTGAGGCGATGCAGTTGGATACCCGCTGTAGTAGATTGTTCGCAATTGTCTCATTAGCATACCCCCTGTTTCCAGTCATATCCCAAGGTGGCGGACAGGGTTGGTTGTAGGTGGTGATGCAAAGGGTAGGATGAGTGGGTTTTTCCATCGTGGGGGGCTGTGGGGTTTGGGTGTTGTGGCCCATTTATTGATTTATTTTCTTAGGAGGATATTTTCTGTTTTCCATTTGTTGAGCGATGCGTTACTCACAATGGAGTATTCCTCTAGGGTGCATTCCAGCTGTCGGGCATTGTTATTGTTAGCTATACCTGTCACGAAGTCATCTGCAAAGGCTAGTATCTTGACTGGGGGCTATCCTTGTGCAGTTATGCCCATGAGGTGTGAGTCAGCAATGCGGAGGAGAGGATCAAAGCTGAAGTTGAAGAATAGTGGGCTGAGGGGGACCCCTTGTTTGAGCCCTCTGCGTGGTGTGATCTTGTTGGTTAAAAACCAGGTCCACACACAGCTATAGATGCGGATTCTGTGAGGAGCATCGCCCAGTTTATGAACCTGGGTGGGAGTTTGAAGGCGCTTAGGCATTCCTTCAGGTATGGCCAGCTAACGCGGTCATATGCCTTCCCCTGGTCTAGAAACACCAGGGCGCCAGATGCTTTAGACTGGCATATATTGGCGACTGAGTGTATATTGGTCCAGATTGAGCGCCCTGGTGTGAACCTGGACTGATTGGGTGATAGGGCTTTGTATGCTAATGTGCCTAGTCTGGTTGCTAAAATTTTTGTAAGTAGTTTTGTGTCAGTGTTTGAGAGTGCAATTGGGCGCCAGTTGTCCAGGTCCAGTTTGTCGCCCTTTTTAAACAGAGTTATGACATAGGAGTCCTGGCCTCCAGGCAGGAGGCGTGTCTCCAGAAGGCACTGGTTCATTGATGCTAAGAGGAGGGGGCGATTTGTTTAAAATATTTTTGTATAATTTGTAGTATTCTATCAGGGCCCGGGCATTTCTTAGTAGTGCACCGCAGACTGTGTTCCAGAGCTCCTCCTGCGTTATCAGGCTCAGGAGGCTATAGTCCGGCGGTGCACTCTGTATTCTGGTGGGCTGTATAATTTTTTATTTTTTGGGGGTCAGATGTGGTGTCATAATAAAGTTCAGTGTAATAGCAGTGTAACTACGCCTTGACCGCTGCTGAGTCAGTTGCCACAGTGCCATCAGCTTTAAAGACCTGTGCGCATGTAGGAAGGTTGCCTCAGGAGTGGTATTAGAGGAAGAAATATGTCAAACAGGCTCCACCTTCTTTTATGTAATTACCTTTTCTCGATACTTTGATTCTGTGTTGGTGTTCATAGATGAGGGCGTTTAGGTGGGTGGAGATTTCCGCCCATTTTTGTCCCCAGTTGAGGCTGTAGCTGGACTTTGGGGTGTTGTGTTCAAGATGGTCCAGTTCCGCCAAGGTGCGCCTGATTGTGGCTGTGTCTGTGGTGTACTTGCATAAGGTGAGATGGTGAGTTTTGTTTATTAGTTCAGTTTTGAATTTTGCCCAAGTTTCAATGGGATCTGATATGAATGGGGTTTCAAATTCTGAGTTTGTGGCTTTGTGCATAACCCAGTCAGAAGTTTTGGGTATATTTATGTTCTCTGGGTATAGCTTCCTCCAGGGCGACATCTGCATGTGAGTTTGGGTTGGCGTGAGCTGCACCAAAATGAGTTGGTGGTCAGAGAAAGTGATTTTGTTGCAAAGTTAGAAAAAGGATGGGCAGCAGGATTTAGGTGTGAGGATGTGATCGATGCAGCTCATTGAGATGAGCGTTCCCTCACGTATGCTGGGATGTGTCATGTAGGGGAAGAGTGGAGACCTGGGGGGAGGTTGTCATACAGGCCAAGGGATACCTTCATTGTGTGGAACTCGTTGTGTCCTGGTGGGTACCCCCTGAGGTTGGGCCATCAGTCTGTGGTGGGGTTGTCCCAGCAGCTAAAATCGCCCAGCAGGATGTTTTCTGGTGGGATGTTGAGCATCAGGATGGCTTTGAAGAATTGTTTCCTCTTGGATGCAGTGTACGGTGCATAGATACAGGCTATTGAAATAGTGGCCGCTTAGTTTGCAATTGTTGCATCCAGGATGCGGCCATGCAGATATGATGAGGAGTTATTGATTTTTTAATTTTTTGTTATTTTGGATGACCACCCCACAGTGGGACGTCCATACCGACTGTGATGGTGAAACCCTGGCTGACCAGGATCCCTCTTGCCCCTGTAGACAGTGGGTTTCTTGTATGGCCATGATGTCTACAGGGGTTTTTTGCAGGAAGTCCAGCTTTTTGGCTTGGGACGCTTGAGCCCTGGCTCCTGCGATGTTTAGCATCCCTATTGACACCGAGGTTCCCACAGCGCCTCAGGAGCAGTTGGGGGGCCTTCCAGCCCTAGCCCATCGCTCATTTCCTTGGATTTTTTCCGTGTGATTGGGTAAGTCCACTCTGAGTCGTTGTCCAGTTCCTTACCTTGTGTTGATTTCGTGCAGGTTTTTTTGGTTTTAGGGTTTGTATTAGATTTTTCTGCTCATGGTTTTTTGTGATTTGGAGCAGTGCGCTGATTGGAATCTGTGGTTTTGGGATTCTATTCTGAAGAATTGGGTTTTGCTGTTTCGCCCATAGTGAAGCTGAATTGTTCTGGTAAGTTCATTTGATTGAGATCACATGGTGATTCAATCAGATTGTTAAGAAAATTTTCAGCTTGGGCTTTCTGCTCCAATTGTTTGGCTCAGTTAATTTCCTCCATGGCTTCTTCGGCTTAGGCATTTTATTCTGATTGGCTAGCTTAGCTGATTTCCTCTATGTCCTCCTGGATTTGGTCTGGGTCAATGTAGGAGGTCGCAAGTGATGAGGCCTTGGCCACTGCCCGCTTGCAGGTCTTCTAAATCTGTTTGCATAGTTTGGGTGATACTGGGTCTATAAGGATGTAGTGCCCATCCTCTCCCCAGAGGAAAGCATGGTTGGTGTCAACCATTTTTCCGGAGGTCTCTTCATCTTTGTTCATGGTGACATCACAGAAGTCTGGGGCCAAGATGCCCTCCTTCGCAGGGCATGCGTGTTCCTTGTGCCTCAATGTGGTGCAATGGTTGCAGATGGGCGGTGCGCATTCTGGTGTGATGTTGAATGGCTTTGACACTCCCCATCTGGAAGGTGAAGTACTGCTGTGCGTGGGATTTTTGTTATGTCCATGGCCACATTGGGGAATGGGTTGATCAGAGCAATTTCCTTTCATGTGTGCAGGTCCAGCATCAGGTGGAATTGCTGTAGTTCTAGTTGTTTAATTTCTCTGTAGCTTTGAAGGCCAATTCGTAGCTCCTCCTCAATTAATTTTTTGAGGAATGTTGGTGGGAGCAAGTCAAACAAGATGAACAAAGTATTTTCTTTGTTCCATCTGGTGTGTGTGGTGTGCATAATTCGTTTGCCCTCAGGGAGGGTAATCTTGACACAGACTTTTGCTGCAGCATCTGTGTCTACTTCAGTTTCAAAACCCATATTTGATCCAACTGCAGTGGATGGTATGGGTGGTAACGTACACCACATGGGGAAAAAAGGAGGCCTGTGCCTCACCCACCTTTTCCCACAGAGTTGGGGATTTGACCCCTAAGAAAAGTTGGAGCCCATGTTCCACTTTTGATAGGGGTTGTGCATATTGCATTTCCTTATATTGGTTTTGCTTTGTGGTAAACTCCACAAACCCGGGCAGTGTTTAGGTTTGTGGCTTTTTGGTGGCATTGGCTCCCGGTCACCCTCCAGGGCGTTTTTTGCCCTTTGGTGCACCATTTTGGCCATTGCCAGATACGTTTTTTGCCCAGCTTAATTGGGATTTGTTTAGTTCGCCCATCTCACCTGTGTGATTATCAAAAATTTCTGTTCAAATTGTAGCAACTGATGTTATTGCTACAGGAAAGAAAAGTGACATTATTATTAACAATATTACTAAAATCGTTCTTAACAACCTCGGAAAATTGCAAATGGCTGACATTTCCCATTTCTGGCTGAATTCAGCCTAAAACATTCTTCTTTTTCAGCTGATAGGGCAAAAATCTGGCTGCAATAAAGCATTTTCGCCCCTATCTTTATGGGAATCATTTTACCATTGTCACTGACCATTTCTCACTCTGATGGCTCCAAAAGATGAAGTCCCCTGATGGCCATTTAGCCAGGTGGGCCTTGAGACTACAGAGCTATGACTTTACCATTATCCATTGTTCAGTGGAGTTCTACCAGAATGCCAATAGTCTCTCTAAAATTCCAGTATTGCTTCCTTGACCCCTGAGGAAGACCAATTGTATGACCTAAATGGACTCTCATAATGCTGGGAAATGGATACCCCTGAGATTTAGTCTGATCTTCAAAGGATGACTTGTGACACTCAGGTTGGGGATGGGCTGTTATATAAAAGGGTCAATAATAAGTATCTTTTACATTTTCCATTCTTCCCAAACTGATGTTATCCTGAAGGGTCATGCAACTGTGGGCATGGCGCGGTGAAGAAGATGCATGAGTGGCTGAAGGTACAATTGTTGAAATTGAACTGCTTCCACTCAGCCCCATTAAAATTTCCCTACCTCCGATACCTCTCTGAAAATTCCTCTCACCTCAACTAAGCATTATGCTTTTCAACCTAACCAATTTGTCAAAGGAAAGCCTGATGTCAACTCCCCCTGATCAAGTCAGGGTGCTGAAGATCTTGCCAGTGGAGGACTTCGTTACCCTGAAAGAACTGGGATGAAAACCCAGCCCTTAAATATCCATTCCTTTAACTAAATAAAGTTACGTTTTTACCTCCAATTCATTCGTAATTTTTCTTATTTCTAGAGCCTCTGCTTAGCAAGCTTTTCTCTGGACATCGGCATCATGACCACTGGTTTTATTACAATAGGTCCCTCATCACCTATTACAAATCTTATAGCAACTCACTGGCCCCTAAAAATTGATTCCTGGATCTCCCCGCTATCAACCCTATGTGGGACACCTTATACCATCCATTCTGGTATGCTTTGGAGGAACTATTACCTCAGCTACCCTATCCTGATAAAATGTTTTGGTGATTTCTGCCAGGTACTCTCCTGAGCTACCGGGTGAATAAATATATTCACAATGGATGATTCCCGCCAAGACTCTACCTGTTCAGTTACCAAAATATCCAGCGTCACTCAATGAGTAACTACCAATGGAAACCACGACCCTGAGAACAACGAACCCAATATTATTCAATTCCATGCTACATTTAATATCTCTATTCCAACCCTTGAACCACAGGACTATCACCTTTCATCCTACAAGTGTTGCTAATATATTAATCAATTACTTTTAGGTGCTCTTTTTCACGGAGATCACTCCCATCATTACCAAGCATCTGCAGTTCTTGATAATTTGTGAGCTCTATATGAGTCCGCCAACTTACTCAGCTCCAAGGTAGGAGTATCTCGCATGGAGTGATATTTGTGACAGTTTGCGCACTCAGCCATTCACCATTTAGTTCAAATGATGGGAATCCACCATCAGTAAAGCTTGAGACAGTTTACCTTGTCACAATAATTACATTCCTATCTTTTAGAATTCTACAACTCAGCTTCCTCAGTCATAAGAGATAACCATGAGGGCATTTTTGAGAATTGCAACCAACTTTTCTCTATTAAAACCCAACTCTCCCAACTGGACGTGGGAGTGGCTAGCCTTCTTTGTGTGGAAGTAGCTACACGATTTATTGAAACCAACATGATTATTGAGAGTCAGTTGCAATAAGCCATTACCAATATCGCCAGCCAACTCAATGCTTTTATTGAAAAAGCTTTAGAACGATTGAACCAGATTGAATCAGCACTATGACCAGCATTTGATGTCTCAGGCGTGCACGGAACCCCAGGGCTTCCTGGCCCTGTGTGTCCCCCAGGCCCCCTGGGAGCAGGGATCAGTTGGTCCCGCAGGGGTGATGGGGCATTCTGGTCTTGATGAGGGTGAAGGGCCACCTGGGCCAACAGGCCCCCCCAGAAACGGGCATCCTGGTCCTTGTGGGCCCCCAGGGCTCCTGTCCCTTCTGGGCAACCTGGTCCTCTTGGACTGACTATGCATTTACCATCCCCTCCAGAGGATTCTTCCTTAAAGAGCCGCCTTCTCACTCTAGAACAAGACCTTAAATATTGCTTGAAGCTGTTGGCTTATCACTCTGGAGAACCTATTAACCAAGCCTTACTGTTGCTGCAATTAAGGAAGGGTTAGATAACACTTAATATCTTTATGCTTCCCTCACTGTAGATTTAACTCATCAAACAGAAATGATCATTAGTTGGAGAAAGACAATCATGATCTTCTGATCCCTAATTCAAAATCAATGTGTCAAAATGGAATTATTATGAAATGAACTTCAACAAAAAGCGTCTACCAATTCCCTAATTGTCCAAATTGGGGTTCTTTAAGATGATCAGAACAGTTTTTGACAACAAACTGATTTAGATCGAAATCCTGTGCCTCATTTAAAATCAGAGCTATCCAAAATAAATCGAACTAGCCCAGTGAGCGCTAATGTTATTTTGGCTCCCATGGAAACTATTTTTTAGCCTTCTTTTAAAGACAATTTCACCTTGGGGGAAGGAATTATTGCTTCATTTCTTTATATTTTTGAGTGCGCGATGGAGGAAGCTCCTGACCGTCAAAAAGTTAAATACTTACCTTTTTTCCTTATAAGATCTGCTCAAGGAATCATGGTACCCCACCTCATGCGATGCAGTACTTGGGCTGAGGTAAAGGCCGCGTTTATTAAAGAATTTGGTAGTGATCTCACCTTGGCAAATCAGAAACAGGCCTTTATGAGTATTAAGTTAAGATGTGGTGATTTCCCACAGAGTTTGCTGCTCAATTTTACGCTGAACTCAAGCGTTGGTGACCAATAACCGCCTTACACTTGATGATGCAGCTGTTGCCATCCTGTCCGCTTTAGAGTTCAACCTGTAGCTCCATCTCCACATAACTTCAGTGAAACTAAATTTTACTTCTATTTTAGATATTAAGGAGGCCCTCCTTGAAATTCTCGCCTCTGTAGTTACTGTCGCTCCTGCTTCCACTTCAGCCTCACGTCCTCAAATTCATGTGGTGAACAACAATAAGTCTGGAAAAAATTGAGCTCGACCCAACTGCACCTATTGTGGCCGTTGCAACCACACCATTCAGCATTGTTGAATGAAAATTGCCAATGAAAAAGCAAAAAGAGGGGTCAGCATAGGGCGAGAGGATCCCTATACTGACGACTTCACTGCACTTCAAAAACAATCCGTTTATACCATTTCCGCTGCCCTTGTTGGGCCTAGTGCTCCCAAAGAGGAAACTTCTATCAAGCCTTCCATTAATAATAAATCTAGCAAAATTTCGAATTATTCTCTTTCTAAGCCAGCCCCTGAAGCTATATATTCTATCCCAGCCCAGTGGGGAGTGATGGTAACCCATATTGAAGCGGTGGTCCACAAAGTGAAGGTTCTCACTATTGTTGAATCTGGCTCTCCTATTAACGTTATCTCTTACTGACTAATTGGAAAAATTAAAATTCAGACTGATCTTAACCATTCGTTAGAATATGGGACATTTGGTACCACATATGCTTGAGCTATAGGTGCTTACTCTCACTTTCCCTGAGGCTAGGTGGTCTACAATTCTTGGTCCCTGCTGTAGCCCTGGATAATAATAGCTACTACCTCCTATTAAGAACTGGGTTTCTTATTGAACATGCTGCTATTATTAACTTGTTGATAACTTTATATCTATATTAGTATCATGTTACATTATTTTTAACTTATGCTCTTAAGTTAAAAAGGGAAGCAGAAGTTGAGGACGTGCCTTCTAGATTCTTTTGCCTCAGTTGAACATTTAGAATAACGTGTTTGGGTACAAAGTTAAGTTGCCCCTCTCATGGTTGAGGCTGAGGAGGGGATGCCTTTGCATTCTCCTCACATCATTACCATACCTCCACAGGCCTAAATCCTGGTGGACACTGGGATCCAGTTTGTTCCCCCTCCTGATCACTTTCTAAAGATTTCTAGTTTACCTAAACCATATGTATTTGAAGATCTCCCCTGTCCAGGGGTTTATGTAATGGGTGGGTTCTCACTAATATGCCACAAAGGAATCGAGAAGTAAGAGCCACATTGCTGACCATACTAGGGACAGACCTGCAGAAGCCCATCCCCTAAACCCTACCGCCATGCCTCGTTGTTGCCACATATTCCTGCACCACTGTCCCCACAATGCTGCACACCAACAGCATGGTCTGGCTCCAGAAGAGTGCCGAGAATGACGCCAGATCCATGCCAAGCTCACTAGTTGAGCTCATAACTTTGATCTGATACTTTAATTCAATAAAATAATATTTTATAATAGCAAGCAATCTTTATTAAATTTCTTGGTTTTTTCTTAGAAGATGCAACTGGCCATTTAGGGCCCAGTCATCCCCTAATAAATAGCACTCCACTAGTATTGTAATAAGGTCCCTTCTACACTAGGCTCTCTTAAACACCATCTAGCACATCGCTCACAAAGAACCCACATCCCACTGGATCATCATCCACGCTGTGCATAAGCCCAATGTCATATTTTCTCAGATGCATTTTGGTTTCAGAATGTTGAATCTCACCAACTTTGATTTCCTCAAGTTTGAGGCCCTTCCTATAAAAGCAATATTTGGACCAAGAGCCACCTGATCCAAAGCAATGTACAGATCAGGTGCAGCCTAATCCGTTAAATCGCCCCCTGTATGGCCCAGAACTCCTGGACCTTCCCCTGGGCATTACGCACAGTCTTCTTGTCTTCCATGTCACCTCCTCCACCAGGTAACCTTTCCACTTCAGCGGCAATTGCTGCCATCCCTTCACCCATCTCACATCCGTTATCCGTTCCACTTCATATTCCAGAACATCCCCTTACCTAGGGTTCAACATTTCTGGTCTTCATCCCTATTCCTTTGAACGCCCATAACTGGGAATCATGAATCAGTGGATGGGCCTTAGAACCTTCTAGCAATCTCAATTCAAAAGCATCCTGATTTATGACTCAAATGATCTGGTATGGGCCCAAAAACTTCGGTCCCAGGTTATGACTCTTAACTGGCGCAGCATAGTTCTTAGCCGCCACCAATACCCAGTCCTCAGGCTCAAACTCCGGATCTGGCGCTCTTCATTAGTCTGCCTGATGCTTCTGCCAAGCCACTGCTTGCCCCAAATTTCCTCATAGCTTCTTCCTGGTATCTGCCATGGTACGTTCCATTTCATCCGCCCCTGACACACTTCACCCATGGATCCCCATTCAATCTGGTATTTATACCATGATTCAGAAAAAACAGAGTCATTCCCATTGACAATTGACAATGATTGTTATAAGTGAACTGGGCCATATGAACCCACAGAACCCAGTCATCCTGCCAAATGGAGACATAACATCTAAGGCACTGCTCAAGTATATGATTCACCCTCTCCGTTTGTCTGTCAGATTGAGGATGGTATGCCAAAGACTGAACAGGCCTGATTTCCAAATATCCCAGCAAACTCGACCAGAATTTTGAAACAAATTTTGGACAACGGTCCAAAAAAATTTCCTCAGGTAGTCTATACTGGACAAATACCTCATAAATGAAAATCCTCACTGCATCCTTTGCCAAAAAAGCTCCCTGTATATGGGAAATACTTAGCGTATTTGGTCAGTCTATACATGACCACTATATCTGCATCCTTCCCATGCACCTTTGGAAGACCCATTATAAAATCAATGCTAATTGAACTCCATGGCACACGTGGTATCTGCAGTGGGTTTAACTTACCCAATGGAGGTTCCCTTGAGGGTTTCAATTTTGCACATACCAAACACTCCCTCACATACTTCTTTACATCCTTCCACAGGCCAGGCCACAATTAATCTCATCACACCAACTCCACCATATTCTCCGCTCCCAGATGACCCACCAATGAATTATCATGAGAGACCCAAATTACCTCCCATTGTAATATTGGGTTGGGCACCAAACCCAAGAATTTTGGTATACCACCCCACGCCTCTTAATGAAGGCTTTGTGGCGCTCGTGTGGCTGTCCTTCCTTCATCTTGACCATCAAACGCCATCTGAATTCTGACCTTGTTTGCTTCCAGCGGACTTCCTCCCCCAACTCACTCCCCCAACCCTCAACTATTGTGAACTGGTCTGGTCAGAACATTGTGGCTGTACTAAACTCCTCCAATTCATCCTTATTATATGCTAAGCCTTCATCTGACTCAAGCATTCTGCTAGAAAAATTTGATGAACCTGGCTTTATTCTATCTGGAAGTTTTATTGAACTAGCTCCACATGCCGTATGGCTTGCTGCTGGTTTATCTTCCTTGGTGCACAATAATAATTTAACGCTCTATGGTCCATTCAAATAATGAAAGGGTGTCAGGCATAGCGCAGGTGGTGCTGCCATTCCCATAAGGCCGCCATCACCACCAGCAGTCCTTATCATATATTAGATAACTAGTTTTTGCGAGGATCATCTTGCAGCTAAAATAACACATGGGGTGTTTGAGCCTGTTTTCCCCTCATGTAGTAACATCGCCCCTATGGCATAATTTGAAGCATCAGTTTCTACCATGAATGGCTTCCTGGGATCCAGATGAGCTTAGACAGGCGTGGTAAGTAACTTATCCTTTAATAATTTGATGCCTGCTCCACTTTTCTTCCCCACACAAATAGAACATCCTGTGTTAGACTCATGAGAGGTAAGGCCATTTTGGATAGATTTTTCACAAATCGTCATAGGAAGTTCAATGTTCCCAAAAAACTCTGCACCCTCATTTGATCATTAGGGGCCATCCATGCTTGTACCACGCGCAGTTAATCTGGACATACTCCCAATCCATTCTGGAACACCACGTTGCCTAGGAACATCACTTAGCTTTGATTGATTCACACTGAAAGGTTTCAATATCAGACCCATCCAGCCAATTGCCCCAAGAACTTCCTGGACATCTTAGACATGATTCTCTCAGGACTGCAAAAACACCAAGATATCATCCATATAGGCGGCACAGCATTGACTGATCATCCCTCCAAGGACATGATTAATCATCCGCTGAAACACCTCTGGGGCATTTCTAAGACTAAATGGCATCACGCAATATTGATACACCCCCAAGTGACACTTAAACGTGGTGTATTTTTGATGTTCCAGTCTCAATGGTACCTGATTGAATGCATTTGTGAGGTCTAACTTTGTAAAAATGGTACATCCAGTAATCATTGGGAGAATATCCTCCAACAAAGGCATTGGATACAGATCAGGATCAGTTGACCACGTTCAGACACCAGAAATCCATGCATGGGTTTAGTTCTCCACTCACTTTTGGCACCAGTAATACAGGAGACACCACCGGTGACTTAGAAGGCTCAATTAAACCTTTGTCCATTATTGATTTCACATGGCTCTCCAACGCTCCTTTCATTTGTTAGTTAAGATGGTATACCAGAAATCCCCAAGGAAGCTCTGACCCTTCCTTAAACTGGAATGAAAACGCAAAAGAACCAGTAGGGGAAAAGGCGAGTTCCCAATAGGACCAAATACACCCACAAAGTTGCTATATTCAGCTGGTAACTCTAACTCCTGCTTCCACCCATTTTATGCGTCTACTTGGAACATCACTCCCAACCTCCATCTTCCACCTCATCTGAGGCCCCATCGGAGGATTCAAAGTAATTGTGTTAAGCGGCAGATCATCCTGGTGCTGGAACCAATACACCATCGCATCCCCAATACCACAGGATGGACCAGATTTCTGATTGCACAGAAGCCCTCTTTGAACCAAAACAGGTTCTATAGAACAACTACCCAAGGCTCCAAACGCCATGAGGGAGCCTTCCTTGACATGTCGGCGAACACCACCTCAAGACCCTTCTTCATTTCTAACTTCAAACTTTCTGCCATGGCGAATTCCACATAGTTTTCCTTGGCTCATGTATCCACCAGGGTCAACACCTTCTGTCTGACCTTGTGAATATAACTCCACCGGAACAAATAACTGAGGATAAAGCGAAGAAGTAGATTTAGTGTATAAAGCATTCTCTGATTGCAAATTTGCAGGTAAGGAAGGTTTGGGACCATTATTCTTCCCGGGTCCCTGACCTCCTGTTCTCCCTTACTCCTCAATATTTCCCTGGCAGAACCCTCCATGGATATTTCCAAAATTTCTGAGTGATCCCTGCCAACCTCCTTGACCTCTACGAGCCACTGCAGGTGACTGGCCCCTTTCTGGAGACATGGAATCTTCCCACCTGTTTTGTGCCAAGACCAATTGTTTCTCAACATGTGCTGCCAACGCGATTTCTTCAGCCAACGAACTCTGAACTTTAGCAGCCACCATGGCAGCTAACATATCCACTTGCAGCCCTTGTCTGAACATTTGCAATGATTGCAAATCCAAGACTCTCGCTGCTTTCACCAAAGGTCAAAAAATCGGGAATATTATTCACCCCATCCTCACCCCTGAATCACTGTCAGCAAAGCCAACCATGCCTTTTCCTGTGCCTCATCCGGACAGGCAGCCCAGTCAATCCAATTGACGCACTCATCCATGGAACTTGGAAGGCGACCTTGCTCCTCAATCATTTCTTGCACCCATCCCGCCAGATCCAATGGTAGCGCTTCCACAAATTGCACAATTTGCAGTGAGAAATGGGTCTCTCCTCCCATTGCTTGAGCCAACTGCACCTGATAACGAACTCATGACACCACTTGATGAATTTTCTCCAAGGCCTCCATGGGCAAAGCTGTCTGGCCTTTTTGAGATTTAAATACTCCATGGCTCTCCTCCACCTCCATGGGACTTGCACCACATACCCTAACCACATCTCTTATCACGAACGTTAGTGTGAAACTCACCATCACCACTGTCAAAACATGGCGATACCATTCCTCCACTCCTGGGGCCACAACCTCTTCTTGGGGCCCCACAAGACTGACAAAAATGTATTAGAGTTTCATCTAATGTAATGGGCGAGTTCTCATCAATATGACACAAAGAAATTGGAAAGTAGGAGCCACGTCGCTGATCATACTAGGGACAGGCCTGCAGAATCCCATCCCATAAACCCTACCGCCATGCCTCGTTGTTGCCACATATTCCTGCACCACTGTCCCACGATGCTGCACACCAACAGCAGGGTCTGGCTCCAGAAGAGTGCCGATAATGACGCCAACGCCACGCCAAGCTCCCTAGTTGAGCTCATAACTTTAATCTGATACTATAATTCAATAAAATGATATTTTATAGTAGCAGGCAATCCTTATTAAATTTCTTGGTTTATTCTTAGAAAATGCAACTGGCCATTTAGGGCCCAGCCATCCCCTAATAAATAGCATTCCTCTAGTATTTTAATAAGCTCCCTCCTATTCTAGGCTCTCTTGAACACCATCCAGAACATCACTTTCAAAGACCCCACATCCCACCAGATCATCATTACGCCGAGCATAAGCCTGACGTCATATTTTCTTGGATGCATTTTGGTTTTGGGATGTCAAATCTCACCAATTCCGATTTCCTCAAGTTTGAGGCCCTTTCTAAAAAGGTAATATTAGTATTGAGAGATGCCTGATCCGTTATATTTTAGATCCTGCTTACCATGGCACTTTCACTGTTATTATAGTTAACCTCTCTCAGTCTCCTAAAGTCTTTGAGATTAATCAACCGATTACTTATGTCCTCCTCTTTTTTTATGACCAGGTGATGGAGGTTCACGGCGTTGAGACCCTTCATGATTTTGGTTTTAAGAGCCCCTGTCATTGCTGCAGGGCCTGTACAAATCAGTTCTGATTTGTCATCTGAGCAAAAAGCGGCTGCAGAAGCTTTGATGGATGAGTATTCAGATATTTTCTCCTCTGGCCCCCATGTTTTGGCCATATGCAAGGCAACACCAGGTCAATACTGGAGATGCTGCTTCTTTTTGCTCTCAACCTTAACAAAAATCAAAGACTGAAGAGGCACAGGTTACCCTTGAATTAAAACAAATGCTCAATGCTGGCCTTCTTTAACCCTCGCTTAGTCCCTGGTCCTCTTCTCTTCTGTTTCTTAAGAAAAAAGTTGGGAGCCACTGTGTTGTTGTGGACTATTGATGGTTGAATTATATTATACATAAGGACAGCTACCCTTTACCCTGCATTGATGACTCCTTGCGATCCTTATCTGGCTCACAATATTTTTCTGCAATGGACCTAGACAACGGCTAATGGAAGATTGATCTTTCTGCTGAGGATCGTGCCAAGTGTGCCCTCATCTCTCATGAGGGTTTTTTTTGAGCTTATTGTATGCCGCGGAGGGTTATGCAATGCCCCTGCCACCTTCCAACGGGCTATGGACCAAATGTTTGGGGACCTAAAACTCATGTGTGTGTTAGTCTACCTTGATGATGTCACCATCTTCTCCAAAACTTTTACTGCTCATCTCAATCATCTTCAACAGGTATTCCAGCAGCTGTGGGAGGCCTCCTTGAAACTGAAGCCTTCTAAATGTAAATTTTTGAATGAGAAATGGAATTTTAGGACACAAAGTGACGCGGCAAGGAATCCTCCCCACCCCAGATAAGGTCTCTGCCATTGAACGCATGCCAGCTCCAAAAATTTGAGACATCAAAGTCTTTCTTGGAATGGTGGGCTACCACCGCCAATTAATCTCTCACTTCGCTGACCTTGCTGAGCCCTTAGTTGAACTCCTACACAAAAATGTGCCCTTCTTTTGGGGCACTGAACAGCAACAGTCCTTTGATCCTCTATGCACTGCATTGTTACCAGCCCCCATTTTAATACATCCTAACTTTGAGCAACCTTTTGTTCTCTTCACTGATGCCTGTGACACCTCTGTGGGCGCTATCCTTTCCCAGTTAGACACAGACCAAGTTGACATCTGGTTGCTTATTTTAGCAAGACGTTTACCAAGGCAGAGCGGAATTACTGGTAACTGAACGTGAGTGCCTGGCAGTTTTACTTGCTATAAAACACTTCTGCCCCTATTTGTATGGTAAACATTTTAGAATTGTTACCAATCATTCCTCCCTCCGTTGGCTTTGTCAAATGAAAGATCCTGATGGGAGGTTAGCTCGCTGGGCCCTCAGGATCCAAAATTATGATTTTTCTATTGTTCATTAAGCCGGCGCCATTCAACAAATTGCAGATGGATTATCCCACCTCCCTATTTTACATGTAACTATCCCAGGAGAGGATCGACTTTTTGAGCTTCTCCCTCGCCCTGGGTTGTGGCCTCAAAAATCTCCAGACATTCAAGCCTGATTAAAGAAGATAGCTGCTAACACTAAAGTTGTCAATGTAGCTTTGGTAAACCAGGTTGGCACCTCTTTCCTGCCCTATATCCTCCCTTCACTTCATACTGAAACTATCATGGAGGCCCATAAAACCCTTGGGCATGGGTCTATAAATAAAACCCTTGAGTGGATAAAAACAAATGCTACTGGGAGAATATGGCCAAGTCAATTCATGATGTTTTGGAAACTTGCTTACCCTGCCATTCCCAGGATAAGTCCAATTCACGCCTTAAATTTGAGCTTGTAGCCCCAGGGGCCCCTTTTAATACTGTTAGCATCGATGTTGTAGGGCCATTGCCTGTGGCTGTCCATGACCATCGCTATATTATCCTTGCCATTGATCATCTAACAAAGTGGTTGAGGCCACTTTGGTACCTCATGCTACTGCCAGAGATACCGCCCTCTTATTGTATCAACAATTATTCTCACATCTTGGTTTCCCGCAGGTACTCTTATCAGAAAATGGCACGAATTTTATCTCTTCTATAGATCAGAAATCAATTTCACTGCTAAGGTATAAATTACCTTTTCATGGCAATATATCACCCCGCAACCAATGGCATGGTAGAGCGTTCTAATGGTACCTTAATTTCCATTTTAAGAAAGTTGGCCACTTCATACCCTGTGCATTGGAAATGATTTTCTCCCTAGATACATATTAACCTATTGAGTTAGCTATCACAGGATAATTAAGATGCCCCCTTTTTAAGCCCTATATGGGCGGGAGCCGCTGTTGCCTTCCAGCCTTCAACTTATTCTTGAATAAGCTAATCTAAGCAACGTAGAGCTTGCCCTTTGATAGTTAACTGATGAGGTTATACATCTCCAAGCTATGGCTAACAAATCTATAAAAACTACAAATTTTATGGAAGGAGTTGAAGCTAATGAGCGCCGACCTACGCTTCCTGAATACTCTTTAGGAGATTTAGTCTTATACTACCACCATCGCCCTGGGGTAGGAACCACAAACTTGCCACCACTTGGTCTGGCCCTTATTGGGTAATACACCTCAGGGGGCCCAAATACTCTATTGCTGCTACTGGTACTGGCAGTGTAGTTAATTGCACCCATAGCCATTTTCTGCGCAAGTATCATCCCTCTCAGCAAGATCTTGAGGGGTGTTGTTGGGATTTGACCTACTTTTACTCAGCCCCATTCAAATTTCCCTACCTCTGATACCTTTCCATAAATTCCTTTCACCTCAATGGAGCATTATTCTCCAGAACCTAACCAATTTGTCAAAGGAAAGCCTGCTGTTGACTCCCCTGATAAACGTCAGGGTGCTGAAGATCTTGCTAGTGGAGGAAGTCGTTACCCTGAAAGAACTAGGATGAAAACCCAGCCTATAAATATCCGCTCCTTTAACTAAGTTAAGTTACGTTTTTACCTCAAATTCATTCTAAATTTTTCTTATTTCTAGAGCCTCTGTTTAGCAAGCTCCTCTCCGGCCAATGGCATCGTGACCACTGGTTTTATTACAATAGGTCCCTCGTCACCTATTACAAAGCTTATACAACTCACTGCTTCTACATATAGGATTTCCGGCTCTCCCTGCTATCAACTCTCTGCACGACACTTTATACCATCCATTCTGGTATGCTTTGGAGGAAATACTACCCTCAGCTACCCTATCCTGACAACGATGTTACTGGGATCAAATGGTAAAACTATCCAAGAGGTAATAGAGGCCTATATGACTAGTTGATCCCAAGATTTGGCCAAATTCTTAGTTTTAAAAAATTTGATTGTTGCTCTAATGGGACCTTTCAACATTGTCAGTATCGATGTGGTTGGCCCTCTTCCCACTGGGTTGCATGGCCATAAGTATATTCTCTTAGCCATGTACCTTTAACCAAGTGGGTAGAGGCGATTTCAGTCTTAGCTTCCACCAACAAAGCCACATCTCTTTCTTGTTTGATCTGTTTTCACCCAGTTTGGGTGCAACAAACCTTATTTTCAGACAACGGGATGAACATCACCTTACATGTAGCACAAGAACTTACCTTACCAGTTTGGCACCAACCAGAGTTTCACTGCCCCTTACCACCCATCAACCAATGGGGCAGTAGAACGCGCTAACAGAACTCTTATCTCCTTTTTACATAAGATGGTCACCTCAGATCCTGCTCTTTGTAACTATTGCCTGCCCAGCGCTTTGCTTGCCTATAGGACAAGCTACCACTGTGTCATCAAGATGCCCCTATTTGAAGCCCAGTATGGGCGTGCTTCCCAGGTACCAATTAGCGTTCAGACATTGAATGAGACCTCCACACCTGAGAGCTCCAAATTAATTATGAGGGCCTTAGCTGATGAAATTGTCTGGCTTCAAGACCTAGCCACGCAATGAATTGTCACCACTACAGGAAGAGAGATATTCCAATATAATCTCGGCTGACCCTCCTTGCCAACTTATCAATTAGGTGACCTTATTCTCTTCTATCACCATCAACCTGGAGGTCAACAGAAAGCTCAACACCCTTTGGTCTGGACCTTATAAGATTATTCATAAGGTGAAGTCAGAGTACTCCATTGCCAACGTCAACCAGGGAACCGTGGTTAATAGGGTGCATGGCCGGTTCCTTTGGCATTATACCCCCCTATTATAGGATCTTGAGGTGTCTTTGTTGTTGATGTGAGATGAAAAGCAAATTGAAATACCTACTTCCAAATTGAGCCATGATTAATTGAATCTTGAGCTCACTCAAATGGATCTTTATCTCAATGGCACCAAACCTAAATTAAATCAGGAATATACACGTGTTTGAGAATCAATGGAATTGACTTCAGGAATCTCATCCCACTTCATGAATCACAAGAGGCGCAGCCATTATCGCTCTGGTCACAAGGTTGACAAAGTATAATGAGGGTGCTACCCAGGTTGTTAATCTGGAAGGTCATGCTAGATCCTGAGTGGAGGGGGCCACAAAAATCCTTAAGGCACCATGTTCCTAAACCTTCTATAAATATTGACGCATTTTAATCTAATTAAGCTGTCTGTATTTGGTCCATCTTTACATTTTTAGCTCTCTGCTAATTTTCTACTTTTTCACCTTCGAACCTTAGCAACAGTCTAGAGAACTGTTACGCCAATAGTGACAGTGGAGATTCTCTCAGTCCATTTCTTGGTATAGCAAAAAAGGTGCTAGATGCTCAGGCAGAACTTTCTATGCAATTTTCAGCTGGGGATTCTCAAACTCCTACTCCCACTGATGCACAAAGAAGTGTGGCTTTCTTACATGCCCTAAAAAGGAGAGGTACGTTGCTAGGTCAGAGGAGTACTACAGGCTGCAAACAAAATGGAGAATTATACTCCCTTAATTGAGTCTAGTATCTGATGTAGTACAAGCGCCTGAATCTAGAGCATCCCTCCTCTATTATCTCTTCATCCTCCACCAGGATATCCTTAACTTGCCTTCACTTGTAGAAGCTTTCACAGCATTAGTACCTTCATTTGATCCTTACAGACATTGCAGTGTCAGATTTTAGATCTGTCTTGGACAACATTGCAGTCAGTAATTCTGAATGGGATCCTCTTCTAGTGTCTATGGAGGCTGCGTTTTCCTTAACATATTCAATGGGGCAAAACCCTTATGCGTAATTATACCTTCAGTGGCAGTAGTGTCATCTCCTCTGACAGCATATCCCCTTCTAGTTGGTCGTTTCAGTCAAAAACACCTACTCTTACATCTCAAGTAAATAGGGTCCAGGGAAACGTTCTTCTGGGGTTGCAAAGGGTATACTCATACCCTCAGGTTACTTTAAAGTCTAAAAAACTACCAGTTGAGAGTCCATTCCTCTTTTCCGCTGATGAAAATATGACTGTAACATTGGACCCAGAAAACCCTACTTTAACACCCACCCAAAAGGCCCAGGTGGAAGACCACATAGAAGATGATTAGGAAACTGATTCCCACACCACTAAGCTAAGTACACTTCTAGTGGGCTAGCTTGCCTGCCATAAAGGACCACAAAAGCTCCTCCCCCACAGTGAAGATGAACAAGGCCACAGTGGTAGATCCTATCAATCCCATCCTGCCTGTGGACCAGGAGAACCATACAGAGGAAACACATGAGGAGAATCAGTATAGTTAAGTGGTTACCAAGGGGCCACTCCTCATCATAGGGCCAGCCTTACTTTTTGCTGCCCTCTCCCTCTCCATGACCAATAAAGAGGACCAAACTTACTTTTTGCTTCAATTAACTTCAGAGTGGGAGTACGGGAGTCACAGTACAAGCGCTCCCTGATAAAGGAGCATCTGGCAACTTCATAGTCCAAGAGTTGCTTACTCTTTAGACCTGGCCACTGTGCTATCCCCTTCTATATTAGGAGCTTTATCTGAACCAATGAACTGTCACACTATCAAGCGTCCAGTGCAGTTCTTAATCCACAAATTTGCTTTTGTGACAAATTTTCACCTGTACTTGATTTACTGTATCCTTCTTCATGGGGTTAGGCTGGTGGTGTCGCCAATAGCTAAACATTAATCTGAATCTTAACCTTTGTCATTTGACAATAAGAGGTATAGCAAGGAATTCTCACTATTTAAAACTCTTGAAACAGATCCCTCAGTTAGCTCAATTTCTTCCTCTGAGCTGTCTCCATTGGACCTCCCCTAAAATTTCCTGATTTACTAGCCCCATGTAAGGATATCTTTAATATGAGACTTGTGACCCAACTCCCACCACATTCAGAATATAACCTTTTCTTCCAGCTAACAGTGCACCTTGTTAAGATTAATTTCCCTTAGTACCTCACACAGAGGGAGAAGACAAGGCGCTAGGCATATGACTAGATGAAATGCTAGACAAAAGATGGAGTATCAAGAAATACTCCCACATTGCCTCACTGGTAGTCTTTGCCCAGAAGGCTAATGGGACCTTGCAGTCTTGTGTGGACTATGATCATGTTAACAATGTGACAGTTTAAGATCCATACCCCTTCCATTTGGAACAAACCATCACTTAAGGCATTGTATAATACTGGGTTTTCTTAAAGTTAGACCTGGTTAATGCTTTTAACCAGGTGAGGGTTAATGTGGACTAATAGTGGCTAACATCCATTAGGACAATGCGTGGGATATTCTAATTCAAGGTAATACCTTTTGGACTAAAGAACGCTCCTGTAAGGAGAGTGTCTATAACTCTCATGTTCACAGAGTGGTAGTACATGGTGCACAGGGCCAACGCCAAGGAACTGTAACAGGTGGGTTCACGCCAATATGCAACAAACGAATTGAGCAGTAAGAGCCATGTTACTGACCATAATAGGGACAGGCCTGCAGAACCCCATCCCTGAACCTGACCACCATGTCTCATCATTGCCATGTATTCTCATACCACTGTTACCATGACGCTGCACATCAACAGCAAAGTGTGGGACCAGGAAAGGGCCAAGAATGACACCAACGCCACACTGAGCTCACTGGCTGAGCTTATAGTTCTGATCCAATCCACTTATAATTTTAAATAAAATTAATATTTCCTTTTGAGCGAGCAAATTATTCTTTATTTGATTTCCAGTTTTCCTCATAGAAAATGCAACTGCCCTTCAGAGCTGCGACGTCCTCCCCTAAATAGTGCTATGCTAGTATGAAATAATCCTCTCTTTTGGTTAAGCTCTTTTGAACCCTGACCAACACATTGTTAGAAAAGATTCCCCATACCACTAGATCACCATCCACACCGCACATAAGCCCATCGTCATTCCGTTAATGTGTTTCAGGCTTAGGATGGCAAATTTTCCCAGCTCCAACCTTCTCAAGTTTGATACATATTAATCAGGGCCACATTTGGATCTTATGCCACTCGATCTGAAACAATGTACAGATCAGGTGCCTCCTGATCCGTTACATCACTCCACTGTAAAGACCAAAACTCCTGGACCTTCTCTGGGCACCGTGCACAATCCTCCTTCATCTGCCACATCGCCTCCTCTACTGGATAGCTCTTCCACTTCACCAGAAGTTGCTGCTGGCCCCTCACCCATTTGGCATCCAGTATCTGTTCCACCTCATATTATGGCACATCCCCTTCACTAGGGTTCAGCAGACCTTGATGCTCCAGACCTATTCCCTTGAACGCTTGTAGCTGGGAAGCGTGAATCACCAATGGGCTCTGGAACTTACTGGCAAACTCAACTCAAAGGCGACCTGATTAATGGCTCAGACAATCTAGTATGCACACCCAGAAACTTTGGACCCAGCTTTTGACTCTTGACTGGGACAGCATAGTTCTTAGCTGCCACCAATACCTAGTCTCCCAGATTAAACTTTGGATCCAGTGCCCTTTGTCGACCTGCCTGTCACTTCTTCTGAGATACCACCTGCTCCAAGTTTCCCCATAACTTCTTCCCAATATCTGACATGGTGTGCAACATCTCATCTGCCCCCTGACATACTCCGCCCACGGATCCCCCATTCAATCTGGGATTGAGCCCATGATTTGCAAAAAATGATGCCATTCCTGTTGAGGACTGGGAATGATTGTTGTAAGCGAACTGGGCCATACAAACCCACAAAACCCAGTCATCCTGTCAATCAGACATGTAACACTAGAGATAAATCTTGACTATCTGATTCACCCTCTCCATTTGTCCATCAGATTGTGGATGGTACACTGAGGACTGGACAAGCCTGATTTCCAAATTTTCAGTAGACTTGACCAGAATTTTAAAACAAATTGTGGCCCCTGGTCCAAAGTGATCTCCTTGGATAATTCATGTCAGGATAATACCTCATCAATGAAAATCCTCACTGCATCCTTCACCAAAAAACTCCTGGTACATGGGAAGAACTCAGCATATTTGGTAAGTATATCTATGACCACCATAACTGCATCCTTCCCCTGCACCTTTGGGAGTCCCACTATGAAATCAACACTAATCGAATTCTAAGGGGCTTGTGGTATCAGCAACAGATTCAACTTACCCAATGGTGGTTTTCTTGATGGCTTTGACTTCATGCATACCAAACACTCCCGCATGTACTTCTGGACATCCTTATGAAGGCCCAGCCACGAATACTCCTGCTGCACCAATTCCACCATTTTCTCCACTCCCAGGTGACCCGCCAGTGGATGATCATGAGAAGCCCATATCACCTACCATCATAGTGATGGGTTGGGTACCCATGAGCGCAAATTATGTTATAGCACCCCAATCCTCTTCATGAAATCCGCATGGTACCTATGCGGCCATCCCTCCATCATCTCAGCTTTCAGTCTCCAGGTGAATTCCATGCTCCTCTGCTTCCAGCAAACTTCCTCCCCCAACAAATTTCCTAACCTTCAACGTTGTGAATTGGTCCAGTCAGAACATTGTAGCCATGTTGAACTCCTCCAATTCCTCCTTCTCATACACAAAAGCCCCATCTTGACTCAACCAATCCACCAGGACATTTGAGGCTCCCAGCCTGTACTCCACCTGAAAATTATAACGGACCAGCTCCACATGCCATCTGGCCTGCCGCTGGTTCATCTTTCTGGGTTTGCAATAGTACTCCAAGGCTTTGTGATCCATCTGGATAATGAAAGGATGCCGGGAATAGAGCAGGTGATGTTGCCATTCTCATAAGGCTGCCATTACCGCCAACAGTTCCTTATCATATATTGGGTAGTTCGTTTCCATGAGGAGCAACTTACGGCTGAAATAACACACAGGGTTTTCCAACACGTCTTTCCCTTCTTGAAGAAGTACTGCCCCCACAGCATAATTTGAAGCCTCCGTTTTGACCACAAATGGTTTCCCGGGGTCCAGATGGGCCAGTACAGGTGTGGTAAGTAACTTATCCTTCAGTAAATTGAAAGCCCGTGCTTCTTCCTTTCCCCATATGAATGGGACGTCCTGGGTTAAACGTGTGAGAAGTAAGGCTGTCTGGGAAATATTCTTCACAAATTGATGAAGGAAGTTCAGTGTTCCCAAAAACTTCACACCCCATCTGATCCATGGGGGATTTCCATGCCTACACCGCCTGTAGCTTATCTGGACACACTCCTAATCCGTTCCAGGATATCACGTTGCCAAGGAATGTTACTTAGCTTTGGTTGAATTCGCACTTGGAGGGCTTCAACCTTAAACCCATATGGCTGATCGCCCCCAAAACTTCCTGGACATCTTGTACATGATCCTCCTAAGGACTGCGAGAATACTAAGATATCATCCATATAAGCAGCACAGCATCGACCAATCATTCCTCCAAGGACATGGTGATCATCCGCTTGAACACTACTAGGGCATTCCTCAGCCCAAATGACATCACAAGATATTGGTACACCCCTAGGTGGAACTTAAATGCTGTGTATTTCTGGTGCTTCAGTCTCACCAGTATCTGATTAAACATGTCCGCGAGGTCAAGCTTTGTAAACATCATGCATCTGGTAACCATCAGAATAATATCCTCCAACAAGGGCATTGGATACGGATCAGGCTCCATGACTGTGTTTAAACGTCAGGAATCCACATATGGGCATAATTTGCCACTCACTTTTGGTACCAGCAATACAGGAGACACCACTGGAGACAGATAGGCTTGATTAACCCTTTGTCCAACATCGATTCCACATGGCCCTCCAATGCTTCTCTCGCCCATTCATTAAGAGCATAGACTGGGCATCCCCTGGGAAGCTCTGTCCCCTCCTTGAACCAGAATGAAAATGTGAAAGAGCCCATAGGGGAAAAAGGCGAGCTTCTGATGGGATCAAATACATCAGTGAAGTCACTATACTTGGCTGGTAATTCCATCTCCTGCATCCCCCTAGCTCCTGCATCCGCTTGGAATGTTGCCCCCGACCTCCATCTTCCATTTCATCCAAGGCCCAATCTGCAGCGTCAAGGTAATCATCTTATGTGACAAATCAATCTGTGGCTGGAAATGATGCCACCATTGCATCCCCAGTACCACGGGATGAGCTAGATTCCTGATTGCACAGAAACCCTCCTTCAACCAAAATGGGTCCTGACAAACAACGATCAGGGGCTCCAAACGCCAAGATGGGGCTCTTCTTGATATATAGGCGAACACTATCTCAGGACCCCTTCTCATTTCCAGCTTCAAACGTTCCACTAAGGCGAACTCCACATAATTTTCCTCAGCTCCTGTATCCACCAGGGCCAGCTCCTTCTCTGTCCAACCATTCAAGTATAACTCCACTGGAATAGATAACCTAGGATAAAGTGAAGAAGTAGATTTAATGTTTAAAGCATTCTCAGATTGCAAATTTGCAGGTAAGGTAGGTCTGGGACTATATCTCTTCCCAGGTCCCTGCCCTGTTCTTCCTGACTCCTCACCGTTTCCCTGGCAGAATCCCTCATGGATATTCCTGAAGTTCCAGGGTGATCCCTGCCAATTTCCTCATCCTCTGCCGGCCACAACGGGCGACTGGACCCTTCCCAGGGACATCAAATCTTCTTGCTGGTTATGTGCCAAAGCCAATTGTTTCTCCATCTGCACCGCCAATGCAATTTTCTCTGCCAACGAACTCTGAACTTTAGCAGCCACCATGGCAGCTAACATATTCACTTGCAGCCCTTGTCTGAACATTTGCAATGATTGCAAATCCAATACTCTCGCTGCTTTTGCCAATGAGCGGAAAATCCACCCATATTCTTCAACTGATCCTCAGCCTTGACATACCATCAACAAAGCTGACCACACTTCATCCTGCGCCTCATTTGGACAGGCCGCCCAGTCAATCCAATTGACACACTCATCCATGAATCTGGAAAGGCGACATTGCTCCTCAACCAATTCTTGCACCCACCTGGCCAGTTCTGGGGGTAGTGCCTCCACAATTTGCGCAATCTGCAATGAGAAGGGGGTCTCCCCACCCATTTCTTGATCCAATCGCTCCTGAAAATGGATCTGTGACACCACTTGGTGGATCTTCTCTAAAGCTTCCATGGGCAAAGCAGCCCAACCGTGTGGAGATGTAGGAACTCCCTGGCATTCCTCCATCTTAATGGGTCTTGTACCACACACTGGATTCACCTCTCTTATTACAAGCATAAGCGAGAAGCTCACCATCACCACTGTCAACACATGGCAGTACCATTCCTCCCCTCCCGGAGCCACCACCTCTTCTTGGGGCCCCACAAAACTGACAAAGAAGTGTTTGAGTTGCGTCTAATGTAACAGGTGGGTTCACGCCAATATGCAACAAACGAATTGGGCAGTAAGAGCCATGTTACTGACCATAATAGGGACAGGCCTGCAGAACCCCATCCCTGAACCTGACCACCATGTCTCATCATTGCCATGTATTCTCATACCACTGTTACCATGACGCTGCACATCAACAGCAAAGTGTGGGACCAGGAAAGGGCCAAGAATGACACCAACGCCACACTGAGCTCACTGGCTGAGCTTATAGTTCTGATCCAATCCACTTATAATTTTAAATAAAATTAATATTTCCTTTTGAGCGAGCAAATTATTCTTTATTTGATTTCCAGTTTTCCTCATAGAAAATGCAACTGCCCTTCAGAGCTGTGACGCCCTCCCCTAAATAGTGATCTGCTAGCATGTAATAAGCCTCTCTTTTTGGGTAAGCTCTTTCAAACTTGACCAACACATCATTATTAAAGATTCTTCATCCCATTGGATCACCATTCTCACCACACATAAGCCCGTTGTCATTCCATGGATGTGATTCAGGTTTGTGATGGTGAATTTTCCCAGCTCCAACCTTCTCAAGTTTGATACTCATTGAATCAGGGCCACGTTCATATTGAACGCCATTAGATCCAAAACAATGTACGGATCAGGTGCATCCTGATCCGTTACAGGAACTAGTTATTAGTAAAAAAGTTGATAGAACCCAGCAAAGGGTGCTTAAGCTAGAATAACTTAGGTCAAGTATGGTTATCAATAGAGGGAGTTACCAAAAAGGAGCGACGTGGTGCATGAAGTGGTAGTGTATAGGCTCCCTGGGCTGGAGGGAACCTGGGCATCCCAACGGTGCATGGTCAGATATATTTAGGGTATTTGATATTAAATGGTTAACTTTGCACAAGACCTCATCAAAGAGGTCCACGCACAGGATTGTCCAAGATAACATAAATATAAACTGGTGTACTAGGGAAGGGGTTTATTATGAGGAAGTTGACCAACGGAAGAGATTGGTCTTGACATGAGGAATTTAAGGGAATTTGGGAAAAAAATCAATTGAAGGAAATGGTCTAAGCCAAGGCGCACCAATAGGCGCACACTTTCATTGGTCAATAAATTTTATTTGGTAATCAACCAAATATGGGTAATTGATTGTAGGAGTGGATGACCCAAGCTGAAAATTTTGAAAACTGGACAGATACAAGACCCCGTTCACTTAAAAACCAAAGTGAACCAATTTCATTCATCACAAAGCTAGTTAATTTTAATGCATCTGCTGTTATACAGGGCTAAACTTCTCTTTCATCCTTAGGACCAACCTTGGAATACTTTTCCTTAACCCAGCGTTGATCTATGGTATGCTTGAGGTCATGGAGGCCTACCAACTTCACCTTCTTGGCCTCCTGACATGCTGCTTTGTCCTTAACGTTGGTCCCAGTTATGATGTCATTTTCCAACCATGACAGCTCCAGCAACCTTCCAACAAATAATTGATGCTGTCCTGGGGGGCCTAAGGTTTACTTTTGCTGTTGCTTACATTGATGACATATTGATCCAATCCCCCAACACATGAACATTATACCAAGGATTTGAAGGCTGTAATGGCAGCCCTCACTCAAGGCAGGTCTTCTTGTCAAGCTTTTCAAGTGCAACTTTTTTAAAAGAAAGTAACTTTTTTAGGAAACCTGATCCTTAAGGATTGGTATGCTGTCCATCCATGTAAGCTGGAGGCCATTCAGTCCTGGTCAACCCTACCACCAAAAACAACTACAAAACCTCCTAGGTACTTGAGTTTTCTAAAGAAGTTTTTTACAGTGCTTGCCAGCTGGATGCACCCCTCCATTCACTGACAGGGAAGAATGTCCCTTTCATATGGACAGAGAGGTGCCAACAAGATTTTAAGCAATCAAAGTAATTTTACTGTCAGTTACAGTCCTGCAGCATGCTGACAAAGACCAACCCATTCAATGTACTTGCGATACATCCATTGTTACTGTTGGAGCAGTACTTTTGCAAGAACATGAATAGATAGAGCACCCCATAAAATACTTTTTAAGGATATTAACATCCATGGAACAAGCATAGGCAACTTGTGATAAAGAGTTGACTGCAGTGGCATGGGCGCTGGCCCATTGGAAATATTTTCTTTGGAGAGCAAAGCATGAAATCACAATATGCACTGACGCTAATTCTTACTATGTTAATATAAGCTTTTAAAAGATGGCTCATCATCAAGCACGCATATACAGGGAACTTTGTAACTTTAACTCAATTATGAGTTCATAAAAGGGCCTCTAAATGTCCTAACTGATATGTTGAGTCACAACCCTGCCTTGGCTCCAGGCCCAGAGGAGGACCTGTTTGATCTCAACAGTGGTAACTTCCAACATGATTGTGGGAATCCAGCTTTTTTGATGCTTGCTGGTGCTTGGGCACCGTTGGATTCCACAACAGGTTTATAGATTAAAAGGCTAAAAACACTAATAAATAAAAAGTTGGTTTTTAAAAGTTTTATTAATGTCACCGTGTGGGGGGAAATGAACCCTCTTGATGTCAGACTATTCAGTATTTAAACTGTATTGAGGGTTGAGGGAAATTCAATGATAAATTTGGAACAGCTTAGACTGGTCCAAATTAGAAAATATGTAAAAGTAGCCTATAGAAGCTCAAAAAACTCACTTCACTTTGGCTGCACGATAGATGGGGAGTTATTGTTAGGCAAGACATACCTGCCAGATAAAAATTTAATAAATTTCAGCCAATCCCCATTAAATAAAATTATTTCACCTTGGGGGACCCCCGCCAAGCCTATAAAAGGGGTGGTCCCCGCTTAGGTGTTTGAAGGGAACTGGAAGTGGCTGGGGGAGAAACCTCCAATGGACTCCCCAGGTTCCCTTGCATGGTCAGGGCAATTTGACTGCCCAATTTTTGTGTTAATTGTCTGTTTAGTATTCATAACAGTGTTACCCCAATTTTCTGGGGTTCCACTGAGAATTGGCCAGGGGCCTTTTGGCCAATAAAATCGTTATTATTTTTTAATCAATCTTATCATTATTGTGGACTTGTTAATGTCCATCATTTCCCTGTTTCAGCCCATTTTGACCAAAACATTCTTTTCTTGGAGCTGAGGGAAAATATCTGACAATGATCCTCTCCATACCCCTGTTACAGTAGCATATGCTGATCTATCCCCAGAAACACCCATGTGTGAATGCATTTTAGAAGATCAACTACTTGCTGGAGGGAATTGAGTTGGTGAATGACCTGAAGACTAGGCAGCACAAACGTCCCTAGTGCAACTGAAAGGTTGGGATAATCTTTTTTTAAGATAGTAATTAAGTCCCACCTACTTTGCACATGCAGGTTTTTGAAGATCATCACACCTCACCTGCAGTAGTTTATCCTGGGTCAAAGAAGTGCACAGAACTAGTCAAACGAATTTATAATTGGCCCAGGCTCACCTAAGCTATTTCATCTTGGTTATCAAGCTGTGTTACCTGTGCCCTCTCCAAATTGGACCATACAGAAATAACGGGCAATCTCTGCCCTCTGCAACAAGCTGAAATCCCTGGTCATCTGTTTCAGTGAACTTATTGTGGAACTTCCTGTATATAAGGGGTTTGATGCCATAATGGTGGTTATATATAGGTTCATTAAGTTTACACTGTTTATCCCATGTCACACAATCATAAATGCAGCAGATACCTCGGCTCTATTTGTCAATCATGTGCTCTCCATGTTTTGGATTCCTAATAGAAATTGTGAGTGGTCATGGCCCACAATCTACCACCAGATTCTGTGATGCCATGTTGAGACTCTTAGTATTAAGGCTTGCCTATCTACAGTATATCACCCACAATCATTTGGGCAAACTGGGAGATTAAATCAAGTTCTATAACAATATTTACGCCTTTACCCACAGACAACAGGATACTGGGCTAGGGATCCCCCATGGCACAAATTGCTTATAACAATGCGCCATACTCTTTCACCAGATTTTCCCCTTTTGAAGCTACTTTGGGCTACAACCCATCATTCTAGAATTGTAACACGCCTGATCTCTGTGGTTACTGAAGCAGAAGGCTGGACTACTCATATTCAGAACACCCAAAAGCTTGTTTAATAACACCTATCAAAATGCATTGGAGATTTAAGAAATTTGCTGATAGAAAACGGCTCTCATGGCATAACATTTCTGAAGGCTCACTTGTCATTCCTGACACCCACCACCTGAATATGAAGGTTCCCTTGAGAAATCTGGCTAGCAAGCGCTCAGGATCTTTTGATTTGGAAAAAGATTTGGGCAATGGTGCATACCACATCAAGCTTCCCACCTATTGGGAAACAACATAATGTATTCTATATCTCCCATTTATCCTCATTTAATGGTGAGCATCCTAATACCCCAGAGCCTATCATTGTGGGAGACACTCAAGAGGCAAAAGTGGAGGTAATACTGGCCTTAAGGAAATCCAGGATGTCTGTCCAGTACCTGGTTGCATGAAAAGGCTATCCTGTCTAAGAGAATAGTTAGGTAAGCTCAAGGGACTGTGAGAAATGTAAGGAGTTAGTGGCTGATTTTCATGAGTCACACCCTGAGGTCCCCATCCTCCAAAGAAAATTGCTGCAATTATGTTTATCAAATTCCCTATTATACATAAGAACTACGCCCTGGTTCATGTAACAGGAGGAGGGATGTTACCATTTCAAAAAGGAGAGTATAATATAAGTTGGAGATTTAACCTCTTGGGTTGGACTACAAGTTCCATTATAGAAGGAAGAAGGGACCTAATGCACCTGTGGAGCCCTTGATCCAACTGGGGAATTGGCCCACTTTGTTGATGAACGTTGTGTAACAGCATTAGCCCCAAAAATCCCTTCACAGCGCCATCCTTGTCTTCTTATTCCCTTGTTAACAAAGTAAAGGGGGTCTGTAGGGTGGTAATCCTGGCCAGAGATTACCAGCAGCATCTCCACCCTCTAATGGCCTCCAGTCCGCATCCTCCATTTCATTAGAAATAAAAATTTTGACTTTAAAACTCAGCTTATTTTTCCTGAGTCAAAAAACTGGTCTGGAACATAAAACCTGAAAACTTGGGTTCTGGGGTGCCAATCTGAGTTGAGAATTTGTTCTCAAAAAAATTATAAATTAATTTCAACCTTTTTTGAAATCAAATTCAGCAGAATTTAATTTTGCTGCACTTCCAATTTGAGTAACTCCTCTCAAGTTTGGATCAGTGAGGGACCCTCCATTGCAGACCAGAGAATTATGTTACCATAGCATCTATGGCCTCATATGTAAGCTAGCTGGCAACTACCCAAGCCCAGGCTGTTTACATAAAAACATCAGCCACTTCTGTTTAGAATATCCTGAACCCCTTTAACTACTACCTAGCATATAAGAAAACTTCCTCTAGAAAGGGCAGTTGTCAGTTCATTTTATTCTTAAAAATAAATAAAACTGATCATTTTAAAATTTAATTCCGCAGACTTAACCTTATTTTTAATATTCTTTCACTAAACCTAACAAAGTATGACTTGATTTGCATTTAGGACTAATGTTTATTGAGTGGGCCCTCCATTCCATTGATTCAGCAGCCCACCAAAATGGTGATTGTGATGATCAAAGGATACAACACAGGTGCTCTACATCAATCCACCGCTCCTAAGATGCTTTCAGATCCACCAAAGTCTAATCAATGACCTGCCCCTCTTTTGTCACACTGCGGACAATCTAAAGTTATTATACCCATTGCTCAATATATTTAGAGAAATTGGACTAATTCTCCTCACTGATCTACAGGTGTTCAGTGCAATCCAGGTAAAATGAGGCCTTCTCCTTCACCAATCTTAATTCTTCATTTGGGAGTGAGGAACAGTCATCCTTGCAACTGCAAGTCAGAACCCAGGTACTGTATTATCCAGTTCATTTTGATGCGGGCCAACCTGGCCTACATCATTTTATAAAAGTTTAATCCACTGTTCCAATGATGTTTACAACCCCACCTCATCTCAAAACACCTCAACTGGTGTGAAAAGTCACCCAAGGCTGCTAACGTTTGAATTGAATTGATTCAATTTGATTTTGCAAACCAAATCAGCATTTTTCCAAATCTAAAATTTCCTACAATTTTCAGGACTTTTATTTTCATGAAAACTAGCCAGAAAGTTTGTCTTTGAGTCCAAAGGTCAACAACTGCCAACCCAGGAGGATTAGTCATCTCCATGCCTTTCCCACACTTGGGGGTTACCCCAGCAAGACCCACAGTTGCCCCCATTGTAGCCATCTGGTTTATTATGGGCCTTTGGTATGTTCTTTAATTTTTAACTCCCTTACAAGGATCATAGAGTGTCACTCCTACTAGTAATCAGAATTTCTATGGCACTAGCATTATATGGCTTCCCACTGGGCTATTACACACCCAGATTGGAATCCCAGTCTTACTATAATCAGCAGGTTCCATGACAGGAAGAGAAGCAAATAGGGAGTGCAACTAGCACTCACTATAGCCAACATCCCAATTAAAAACTAGACTGTACCCACCATTGTGGCAGCAAATTTCACTGCAGATAACTCTTCAGGAGCTATGGAGGGCCCAGGATGTTCTGAGGAACTATTGGGTGGGAAATGAGTGGTGAGGACATGAAATTTTACCCAGTGGGGAGTGATGATCTCCAACAATAACAGATATCTTGATGCCAGAAGGCACCCATAAGTGAGAATATTCCCAACAGGCCACTTGCTCTTTAACCCCAATTGATAAGAGGGGGCAGCAGCATCATAATAATATCCACTAGGGCCCAGTCATCATGCAACTCTGAGAACATAGTTCTGGGTAGCAGCAGTGACAAACATAGGGACAACATTTACAACTGCAAAATTTAACTAAAAAAGTGGTTTTGTTTATTGAAAAACAAAAATTTGAAAATCAACTAACTGTGCTAGTGAGAGGTGGTTGCACTATGTCCTAGAGGCTTGGAGAATAAGTGGGAATACATGAATGAAGGTATCATAATACTAACTGATTTTAGCAGAATTAAATCTTATAATTAACTCAATGCCAGATTAGCCTTCCATTGGCCATCTAACTCTTATTTGAATTTTGCCACAAATTGTTCCTACTATGATTTTGTTTGGTGGATTGATGACACTTCATTTGGCAGGTGACTGGTAGCACCTATGGCCAGGCTACAGGGGCTCAGTTCCATTGGGTATCAAAGAAGTTTATTATCCTCAATTTAACTGGAGTTGGACCCCTCAATTTATCCAATTTTTTTTGTCTCTTTGGAGGAACAAAAAATTGTTGCTGGTGTCAAACCCCTCAATCAATTTAGATTTTTACCTCTTTGGTGGCCCTTAAGATTGTCACTGGGGATAAGTGCTTACCACTACCCTTTGGCTGGTGTCCTCTCACTGTGGCACCTCCACATACACCCTCCTGATCTACTGGAGTAGTTCTTTTATAGTCAGATAGTGGAAAAGGGGCAACCTTGATGGGGTATGTAATCACCCACCCCTCATCCACCACATAAGCCAAATTGTCTTGGGTGATGAGGGGGACAGACACCCCCTTGGCCTTCTTTATAGTATGAAATGGGAATGCCTCATTATTGAAGTACAGGGGTTGCTCCCCCAGACTTACACAGATATCACATTGATTCAGTAAAAATATATTAAAAAGGTTTAAATAAAATATGAGTAAGATAAATTAATATTTTAAAATCGTTTTTTCTAAAATTTACAAATTTTATAATTTTCTTCAATGGATTACTGTATTTTTATGGGAGACAAATAAGTGAGCTAAATTTCAAAGCTCTAGATAGTCTGAAAGGTAGCTAACTTGAAACTTTATGAATCAACTGAATATCAAACTGCTCAGCTGTAACAATATGCTGACTACCATTGAAAACATAGAATTTTCACTTGTTACATATAAAACTTTTTATTTTGACTATAAAAAATTTAAATGATTAATATTATCATTGAAGATATATAAGTGTACCAAATTTAAAGCCCTGTCTAGTCTGAAAGGTAGTTAAACTATAGCAAGATCCCACCTGGGCAGACAGATACCACAGTGAGTGAAGAACATAAGGACCTATTAAATTAAATAATTAAACCCAAACTGCTTAGCCAAAATGATATATAAAAAAGTAATCAAGGTGGGTTGACCTTGGGAAAAATTCTGCACTGAGATTTTTTTAGCCATCAAAGGTTTAAAACTTGTGTTGGATAAAGCCTGCTTTAGAGTGGAAGCAGGAATTAACCTGCCAGGCTAACTACCCTTCCAAAATGATATATGATTGCCATTAAAATCTTATTTTTTCAATATTATATATGACTTTTATTAAAAGCATTGTAATTTTTTGAAAAATAGCCTACGTTGTAGTCATTGGAGATACATAAGTGTGGTAAAATTTAAAGCTCTAGCTAGCCTGGAAGGTAGTTAAAAATCAATTGCAAGATTCTACCCGGACAGACAGATACCACTGTGAGTAGAACAAAATCTATCTAAAACACATTCACTGACTGATGTACTGACTGACATCTGAAACCTTCAAGTCTGACAAGTTTAATCTATTTGGGTGAGTGGGTGAGAATTGGCAAATAAGATCGAATATGAAATTATCGAGCCTGATGGGTTCAATCTATTTGGGCAAGTGGGTGAGAATTGGCGAATATTATCTAATAATTCACCAAATCACTCACCTGAAACTCAACGAAAATCAATAATAGAGTTTAAGTAGATTAAGTAGTTAGGATAATCAGCTCACCAGCCACGAGGGCAACAGCGAAGCTGTTAGTCTGAGTGGCTCGAGAGTAGTGCTGGCACAGCCTATAAGCTACAATGTGAGCTTATTATCTGATAAACTTTAAATACCGTAGCAAAGCATGGGTATCTGGATGTTAGGTTTATATAATATTAAAAATCTGCTTAATTTGGCTCCCCTAATCAATAAATACTTTTGGCAGGTTAAGTAGAAGTTGATTTAGTAGTTTGGAAGACATGTCACATACACAATGATTTTAAATATAGAGAAATGTTTTAGGTAGCAGTTTAGTGTTATTTGATTGCTTTGATAGGTTTATTTTGTTTGGCTAAGTGGTTGATGGGTTTTGTTCGAATTGATAGGACACGGTTTAGTTTTGAGGGGTGATTATTTATTGGTTGTTTTGATAAGTTCAGTTAGGTTTACC
>JAKSZP010004495.1:0-59714 GCA_022478985.1 Massospora cicadina
GGCTACGCCCCCTACACACGTTCCCTCCCCCTTCCCATAAGTGGCGTTCCCGCTGGCAACAAGAGATAGCATCGCTTCTCTGGGTGCCTCACCTGGTACTGAATTTTGTCTCGTCTGAGTCATATTCGGAAGTGTCCGTCTCATGGTCGGCCTTCCCCGCAATAAATCAAATCATTATACTAATAAAAACTCTAAAAACTCTAGTTTTTTATTTGTTTATATTTATAAATTTATTATTTTTTTGTGGGATCCAGCGGCGTTAGAACCAGCGAGCACCAACCATCTGGATTCCTAAAATAGTCATCAGGAGGGCTTGGGCTAGAGGGTCACCACCAGGGAAGTGAGAAGCACAGCAGAAGTGAGAAAGAGTGGCTGGCTGGATGGTTCAGCAATGAGCTGATAGGTCAGAAATGGGCGCATATCCCTTTGTACATATAAATACCTGATGCTCCCTTTCAATAAACATCTCACTTTGCCTATTATCTTTTTGATTTAAGTTTATGTGTACACTTATGGGTTGGGGTTTAGGCTGGGGGATCCCCAAATGGCGCAGGTGACATGCAAGGGGTCAGCTGGCGCTGCTGGCCCAACGCCTAAGGCGAAATGGCAGGGGCCAACTAGTCTTCATACTGGTGGCCTGCCAACCAGCAGAGCCCACTGTTATTGAAAAGCAATTTTCCAACACCAACATTCCATTTAGGGGACCCAGTCCTTTTCTATCACCATTGACCTAGAGGTTGACAGAATAAGCTTGAAGTTTTTAGTCAGAACTCTACCATGTCATTAATAAGGTAATCATGAATACTCATTGCTGACGTTACCCAAAGGACAGTGATTACCAAGTTTGTGGCCAATTCCTATGGCCCAACATCCCTATCTGACAGGTTCTTGAGAGGGGCGTTGTTAGGTTTTGAGACAAGTGAGCTGAAATAATTGGTCCAAAATTGAGCCCCAATAGATTGAAAAAAGTACCTTTATTTGAAACCTGCCACAGAATGCATTAATGGAAATTTGATCAGGAAGCATCACGCGCACAGAGATTGATAGTGATGCCTGTTAAAATTGCATCTCCACTTCTCAAATAATAAAAAATACTTGATCCCATTTGTCATGATTTCAATATGACTATATGATAATCTTAGTACAGTAGGGTGGATTTAAAAGAATCTGACAAACATGATATCAGTTACTATTATTTGAGTTTCTTGAGATGAGTGATTTTGGGATATAATAGGTTAATATTGGATCGCCGCTAATATACAGCGATAAGGTGATAAGGTGATGTTGACATCTGACAAACCTAAATTAAATTGCCTCCAATTAGGTGATAGAGAGCTAAAGAATAACATGACAAAATTGAGGAGAATCAGCGGAATAAAATAGTCCAAGATATGAGAGCAGTATCATCCAAAGCTAGCATATATAAGCGAGATGGGTGCTTGAGAGAGGAGGTTGTTAATAGTAGAGAGAGTAGAACAGCGAAAGGTCACTGTATATATTAAAGTGAATAAAGAGTCGTTGGGGCGATTGCTTCTATCTTTAGTATATTTTGAAGTGTGTACAAAAGACTGATGATCCCCACATTGCCTGTCTGTTGTTCAGTGGGTTCAACCTAGGCGAACAATACTGCAGATTCTAACAATACTATCCGAAATTATAACAGTAGTGCTCACTACAGGGGGCCCATTTATCAACCACAATGTACTCCAAATCTCCAGTCCCCAGATATATATTATACAGCCTGCGTTGCTGGGGAATCTTCATGAAACACCGCACCAGCTGATTATGAGGAACTTAAACTCACCTTAGACGCAGTGCTCAAAAAACAGGATGAACTTATTCAAGAATGAAATGCTGTCATGCACCAGCTTGATAGCACGTTTAGCCAAATGCAAATTCTGGGACAACAAAACAAGAAACTTACCAACCGGTTGGATGATACTATCAAACGGCTGCAGTGCGCAGAGCGGAAATTGACCAGTGTCTCTCAGTCTTCTCAATGGGAAGAGGATGAATAATAAGGGGGGCACCATATGAGGAAGAATATGATGCTTGTCGGAGCTACTACACCCAAATGGTAGTACTGGATACAAATATGAGTCAGAGCGCCAATTCCCTCAAGTAATGTTGGTGCTGCCCATGGCAGAAGGCCACGCTACCCCCAATGCGGTGGACATCCCAAATTCTGCTGGTCCAGATTATAAATTAGGAAACTGTTTTTGGATCATGAACCATTCCTCAATATGGCCCAAAAAGTCATGAACAAGATAAGAGGTTATTGTTGAGAAGCTATTTCCATTTGATCAAACTGGGAAATATCCATTGCTTCCCCAAATGGTTTGAATTTTCAGCAGAAGTGCATCTGATAAATGGAAGGCTAAACTGTTGATATCTTCCTTGGATGTTAGAGTGCCGATCAAGCTACCTGTTACCACCAAAGTAGCTCTGTTACCTATAAGGATGTAAAAGATACCATGCTTCGCCTGTCTGGGGGTACCTCAAAAATGTCACAGCATAAAGCGGAATTCTTGACAATTGGATTCCGCTGAAACGAGACTTTCCTGGAGTTAGCTGATCGATTTATGATGGAAGCTCATTTGCTGATTGGGGCAGGATACTTAGCAGAAGCTGATGTGTGCATCTCCATGACCCCACGGTGAAGCCATACTGAGAGCTTCACAATGTCATTTTGCCGCTTCTGGATGACGACGTTCCCCTGCTCAAAATTGTACAATTTTTGCACCATATATCTCCTAACTTTCCGCCACCAAATATGGTAAGGAAGACTAACACCTCTACTGTACCCTCTTATCCAGGAGAATACTCTCATCTGAAAAACGTTCTGCCTAGCAACCTTCGACCCTACTATAACTCTGCACCTCATCATCAGCTGAATTATACTCAACAGCTTAATCATTGTCCAAGGCTGGTTACAAAAACTGTCAGCAACCTAGCTAACAGCATGGACCTAGTTACACCAAATGTCAGCAATTGTCTTACCAACCTGGGTCTGGTTATGCCGAATGATCCCAAACTTTCTGATATGGACCCTCTTATGAAAATCAATGACGTGGCTCTTATGGGGTTGGCTGCTATGAATGCAGCTGCCCTGGTCACTTGGCAAAACTATGCCATAACCGCCGTGTGCACTATGAACACCAAGATCAATACTACCAGAGAAAAGATAGAGCGGAGTAGAGATTGGAAGCTCTACCTCTTCGATTCCAAACCAAAATTTCCCTGAAACAATAGTAGTATATCCCATGGAAGCCCCTCAGTAATATGACGGAATTTTATACCAGTAGCCAGTTGGGGGAGTGAATGTAGTGACATGAGCTCAAGCCAAGGCTGCGGCGGACAAAGGATCCCCAGAATGACCAAAGTTGTATGCCTGTCAAATTCTTGATCAAGTTTCCTCAAACAATCTGGATTCTGCCGTAAATACACCAACTCTGAAAGGAGTAAACGTTGCCCTTCTGGTAGACACCATTGTCAAAGAATATCCCAAAGTTGGTGAGGGGATAATGAGTTCTCTTGAAAAAAGAGTTCTCGTAAATGTCCACATAACAAACAGTCAATATTCTTCCTATTCTTTATGTACGTACTAAAAATATATTTGTAGTGAATAATAGGGTTAGCGCTATAATAGATAATGGTGCTCCAGTCAACATAGTCTCCACTAAGTGTATGGCAAAGTTGACGTTAAAGCCTGATGTGGACTATTAAATGGTGTATAGAACTGTTGGAGCAGAAAGCACCATCTCTGAGGGAGCTTACAATGCGCTACCTCTGCACTTTGGGCCCATTGTCACTATAGCTCCAGTGATTGTGCTACCAAACGAAAATTATGCTTTGTTGATTGAAACTGCTTTCCTGAGACATTTCAGGGCTGTTGTTAATATAAAGGAGGAGACCTTGCCATTTTGGGGCAGTGGATCCCTATTTACTTCACCTCTAATGGAGTGCCGAAGGATCTGGTGCACATGAGCCATATCAATCTTGAATATAGTGATGGGGTGATGCCAGTTTGCTATCATCGACTAAAAAACAAGACTTAGCCCCTTCCCCAGAAAGTACATGAATATCAAGGGAAACATCTCTGGGCTGCAGTGCCCATATCTATTCCTTCTGGACATCAAGTTTTAGTGAACACCAAGATAGAGGTCGAAGTGCCTGTTGGGTTATATGGGGAAGTCATTAAGCTCTATCTTTAAATTTAAATTTAAATTTATTGTGAGGAAGGCCAACCATGGGATGGACACTTCCGAATTTGACCCAAAAGAGACAAAACTTTTTAACAGGGAAGGCACCCCAGAGAAGCGAAGCTATCTCTTGTTGCCAGCGGGAACGCCACTATAGGAGGTGGAGGGAACGTGTAAAGGGGCCGTAGCCACAAAATGAACACGTGTGTAGGAAAGGGTCTGATTTGATGAACCAAACTGGGAACCAGGAGGAGACCAGCTGTTGGCGACGCGGTGGGAGGTATCCAAACACCCACGCTTGAAAGTGGTCCACCAAATGAGACCGGAATCTGTGGACAATTTCTGAAAGGGTGGGGGTGGAGCCAGCGATGGCATCCAAGACAATCGTGTGGATAGTCCACATGGCGATTGCAACCAACAGAGCACGGAGGAATGGGTAAAGGGGGGAGGCCATTGATAAAGCAAACATATCTCTTGACAGACTGAAGGGATGCGTTTGATCCTGGCCCAGCAGACGTTGGACTTCGCGCCATATCACTTTAGAGGTAGGACACTTCTCCAGGCGGTGGAACAGCATTCCATACTGGCCACACATGACGCAGGATGAGTGTAAAGCGTTAGAGAGCTCAGCCAAATGGTATACCCGCCTCAGGCAGTGCCACACATGGGAACGGATTTGAGGCTGCAACAGAGGATGGTGTGCATATTTCCAGATAGTCTTTTGGGTCTCAATGGAGTAAGGGATGTCCATCATGTCCAGATAGTCCACCCTGGATAGGACATGGGGTCGTGTGGGGATCACGCCATCTTGGATGGGCAGCCACTGTACCTCTTGTGTGAACTGAGGAGAGGGGCGGCCTCTCTGGGCTGTGTGTCTGCTCTTAAAATTCTCCACTCCGCGCTCCGCATGGAGAGGAGGATTCGTTTGTAGTGGGTTTTAGTCCCGTGAGGACCTGTGGCCGATGGGTGTGAAGCCAGGTATTTCATCAAGGAGTGAAGGTTCAATGGATTGTTAAGGCCCAAGGCGCGGGAGAAATTGGAGCAGGCCGCGTGGGACCAGTGTTGGGAAGGGAGCGTAGGGGCGGTGACAGCCGCAATCCAGGTGCCTAGGAACTTGGCATCATGGGATTTGAAGTCAAGCAGGCCCATGCCACCATGATGATGAGGACCAAACATGACCTCTAGCTGTACTGGTGGTGGGCGGCCTGACCAAAGCCTTCCTTGCAGCAGGTCATACAAGGATTTGAATAAGCATGGGGAGAAGGGGATGGCGTGGGCTCAATACCAGACTTTGGAGAGGAGCATATAGTTGGCTAAGACAACCCTGCCCATAAGAGAAGTAGGGTTGGCTCTGAGGGAGGCGATACGCTTCGTCACGTTGTCTAGAATATGACTTTCCATTACTGCTGATGCATACCAGCCTGCCTCCACCCACACGCCCAGATGGCGGACTAGCCCTATGCTAGGGCGTGGCATGAAGGGGAGTACCAGTGGGGTGGTGTGGGGTGAGCTGGGGGGGCGAGCATGTGTGCGAGCAGATGGGCCAGGCTGGGCACTGGTCACTGGGGCTCAGCAGGTTTGATACCGACCAAGGAGGATGATTTCAGTTTTGGAAACGTTCAGTGCAGCATTACTTACCTGGGAATACTCCTGGATGAGAGCTTCAAGTGCGCGTGCATCTTTATTATTAGACAACCCAACCACACAGTCGTCTGCCAATGCCATCATCTTGTCTGGGGCTTGGCCTGGTACATGGACCCCGGTGAGTTGGGCATTCACGTTTCGAAGTAGTGGGTCAAGGCTGAAGTTGTATATGAGTGGGCTAAGGGGGTCCCCTTGTCGTAAGCCCCTTTGAGGGTGGACTACTTCCGTTAGGAAGCCAGGGCCACGCACTGCTATTGTTGCAGATTCCGTGAGCAGCATTACCCAGCAGATGAAACGAGGGGCAAGCAGAATTGGTGGAGGCAGGCCCTGAGGTATTCCCAGTTTACTCTATTATAGGCCTTCTGTTGGTCCAAGAATACAAGTGCCCCAGAGGCTGTGGACTGGCATGCATTAGCCACAGAGTCCACGTTGTCCCAAATCGACCTTCAGGGTATGAAACTTAATTGTTCTGGGGAGATGGTGGCAGATGCTACAATCCCTAAATGGTTAGCCATGATTTTTGTTAAAATTTTTGTATCCGTGTTAGTTAAAGAAATGGGGCGCCAGTTGGCTAAGTCTAGCTTGTCCCCTTTCCTGAAGAGTGTGACAGTGAAGGCCTCTTGTCCTCCTGGTAGGAGGCGCATTTCCAGAAGGCTCTGGTTAATTGAGGCAAGCAGTAGTGGGGATATATATTTGAAGTACTTTTTATATAATTCATATGGAATTCCGTCTGGGCCTGAGCATTTCCGGTTTGGTGCACCATGGATGGCTGTCCATATTTCGTTCGGAGTAATCAAATTCATTATTTCCAGATATTGGGAAACGGTGCAGATTTGGGTTTGGTCGAGAAATTCCACCACTTTGGCTGGCTGAATTGGATCAGATTGGTATAGCTCAGAGTAATACTATTATGTTTCAATTGCCACTTTGGCTGGCATATCCGCAATGGAATCATCTGATCTTCGCACCTGTGTGCAGGCCACACTCTGTCATGGTGCGATTTTTTTTTAAAAAATATGCGGTGCACTTGTTGCCCTCTGTAATGCGTTTGGCCCTGTACTGAACACAAACCTGATATTAGTGTTTCCTTTTAAGCGCAAAGAGGTGGGCGGCTGCCTCCACCCACTTCTGGCCCCATGCAGGTTTTATCCTGTGGCTGGGATGTTGGACTTCAGGTGTGCCAACTCTGCCAGAGTGTGCGAAATGATGGCCAATGTGGCTTGTGAGCGTCAGGAGGAGAGGTGGCGAGAGTGGCGGATGGTATCTTCTTTGAAGGCTGCCCATGTGGAGATGGGGTCCGCGCAAAATGGTGTAACAAACTCTTTTGCCAAAGTTGCTGATTCCACCCAAGTGGAAAATCCTGGCGACGCAAGTTTGGGAGGGCGGAGTTTGCACCAAATTGGGCTTTAGCCACTGTGACAGGTAGGTGGTAGGTTATTGAGACCAGCCGGTGGTTGGAGAATTCGCTTTTTGTGTTTTGAAGTGGGAATGTGGGGTTGGAATTTTGCCAGCATAAGGATAAGGTCGATGCGGGGCATGGACCTTAATTGGCTATTGTGGATTTGGGGGCGCATCATGTTTTTGAGCAGTGGGGCTCACCGTGGCAACGCCTCCATTAACCCAAGGGTGGCCTTTAGAACGCGAAGTTCTACGTGGCCCTGGGGGGTGTGAGGAGGAAGGCCAACAGTCCATTGGTGTGTTTAGCCAACAGTTCATGTCGCCGACTACAAAAGGGTTTGGGGGTAATGGGAGGGATTTGACCAATGAGAAAAATTCTCGACACTCTCATGCACAGGTTGGGGCATAGATGTTGATTGCATGTGTTACATTGGCCCACGAGAAGGTGACAATGAGGACTTGGCCATTTAGGAATGTTTCTGAGGATGTGAATTTAAAAATTGTTTTTCTGAACTAGCACCCCACAGTGCTCTGATTAAAAGGATAGGAGATGGGAGGAGCATGGTTTTCCAAGCATCCTTGGAACCTCATGGATAGTGGGACTCCTGGATGGCCAGGATATCCATGGGTAAATTCTTTTAAAAAACTCAGTTTCCTAGCCCAGGATGGTGAATCCTTGAGTCTGGCAATATTCAACGTCCTTAAAGTGAAAGTTTCCACCCATTGCACCTTAGGTGTGAGGGGGTGGGCACCTGGGCCCGCTAGTCTCCTCTAGATCCCCATGGGCCTTCACGGCAGTGTGGGTGTTTGCAGCAACGCTATCAGTAGTTTTGTTGATTTTTATCAGAAAGGTTCGCGTTGGCTGTTGCCTTTGCTTTTGTTTCCCCAACGTTAAACAAATTTTTTGTGGTGCAGATGAGTTCAGTGCACCTACATGTGGGTCAAAAAAAATTTTCAGGTAGGTTGGACCCCAAGTCAGTTTCAACCAGAGTTTGGTTGCAAAGATCGGGTGAAATTGAGTCACCCATCAGATACTCATATTGGGTGGCCCAATTGGCAAAGGGCTTCCCAATCTGATTGGATGATGGATTCCCAAGTTGCTTCCGCCACGAAGGTCTCAATGTCCTCCTGGCGTTGATAGTGTGGGATAGCGGTGGTGACTTTGGCTGCTTCCTAGGCCGCGGCCCTATGGCCAGCTTGGCCTTCTTCCTGCTCTTGTGGGGAAATAGGTTTTACCAGTAGGTAGCAACCTTGTGCTCCCCACGGGAAAGCCTCTTTGGTGCTTGCGGTTGGTTTGTAGTGCGCCTCTCCACTGGCCATGGCCGCTGAGGGGTGCTCTTGGAATATGATGCCCTCCTTGGTAGGGCATGCATGTGCCTTATGGCCAAACATGTCACAGTGGGTGCAGATGGGGGGGTGCGCTGTCCACGCTTACCCAGAAAGGGTGGGTGGTATGCCCTTCAATAATAATATATGTGGAGTGCGGGATCTGGGTTAGGTCCTTCGCGATCTCCTCAGTTGGGGTCAGAATAGCGATGGCTTTGCCAGTGCACGGGTGTAGCATCAGCATGAAGCATTGCATCTCAAAAGATTGTATTTCGCCATAAATGGTGAGACCATCTTTCAGGTGTTGCTCCAAAGTGGCACGTAATACCGTAGTAGGCAAAAAGTCAACCGTGAGTAAAATTTGGTTTGATTTTGTCCATCTGGTGCATTTGGTTTCAACAACCCATTGCCCTATGGGGAGGTAAATCACTACGTGCACCACAGCAGCTTCGTCTGCTGCCTCCTTGTTTTTAGAACTGAGGTCCAGCCAACTGCATGACATGGAGTGAGGTGCGACATACACTGCGGTTATAAAAAAGTGTGCACATCCCCACAAAATTTTTCCCATAGAGCTGTTTGTTGGATGTACAGAAACACACGGACTCCGTTTTCCACCAATGAGAGTGGTTGGGAGTGCAGCGTGTTAATGTACTGGTTGCATCGCTCTTGCCAAGCAAGGATTTCCAGGGAAATAGTGACCGCCAGTTATTTTAAATTTTTATTTATTCCGCCGGTTTCTCTGGGGCGTTTCTGTACGTTTAAGGCCGGGGCCTACCACCTGGTCCTCTTACCTTACTTGCCCAACTGGTCCCTAACATGGGCACAGACTAATCTCCTCTGTGAGATTAACAAACTAGAATCAGACTTGAATTAACTAAGTTGTAAAAGTGATTGCAACGAGAGAGAAAAGTGTCATTAAGCTCTATCTTTTCAATTTATTGCGGGGAAGGCCGACCATAGGATGGACACTTCCGAATATGACTCAGGAAAGATAAACTTAGTACCAAGGGAGGCACCCCAGAGAAGCGATGCTATCTATTGTTGCCAGCGGGAACGCCACTTATGGGGAGGGGGAGGGAACGTGTGAAGGGGCCGTAGCCACTATTGAGCACGTGTGGAGGAAGGGGTCTGATTTGATGAACCAGACTGGGAACCAGGAGGAGACCAGCTGTTGGCGACGCGGTGGGAGGTATCCAAACACCCACGCTTGAAAGTGGTCCACCAAATGAGACCGGAATCTGTGGACAATTTCTGAAAGGGTGGGGGTGGAGCCAGCGATGGCATCCAAGACAATCGTGTGGATAGTCCACATGGCGATTGCAACCAACAGAGCACGGAGGAATGGGTAAAGGGGGAGGCCATTGATAAAGCAAACATATCTCTTGACAGACTGAAGGGATGCGTTTGATCCTGGCCCAGCAGACGTTGGACTTCGCGCTATATCACTTTAGAGGTGGGGCACTTCTCCAGGCGGTGGAAAAACGTTCCATACTGGCCATACACGACACAGGATAAGTGTAAAGCGTTAGAGCGCTCAGCTGTACGATACACCCGCCTCAGGCAGCGCCACACATGGGAGCGGACTTGAGGCTGCAACAGAGGATGGTGTGCGTATTTCCAGATAGCCTTTTGGGTCTCAGTGGAATAAGGAATGTCCATCATATCCAGGTAGTTCACCTGGATAGGACATGTGGTCAAATGGGGATCACGCCATCATGGATGGGTAGCTCCTGTACCTCTTGTGTGAACTGAGGAGAGGGGCGGCCTCTTTGGGTTGTATGTCCGCTAATATGAATTCTCCACTCTGCGCTTCGCATGAGAGTAGGATTCGTTTGTAGTGGGTTTTTAGTCCTGTGAGGACCTGTGGCCGATGTCTGTGATGCGAGGTATTTCATCAGGGAGTGGGGGTTTGATGGATTGTTGAGGCTCAAGGCTTGGGAGAATTTGGAGCGGGCCGCGTGGGACCAGTGTTGGGATGGGAGTGTAGGAGCGGTGATGGCCGCGATCCAAATGCCCAAGATCTTGGCAGAATGGGCTTTGAAGTCAAGCAGGCCCATGCCACCATGATGATGACGGCCAAACATGACCTCTAGCCGTACTGGTGGAGGGCGGCCTGACCAAAGCCATCCTTGCAGCAAAGCATACAGGGATTTGAAGAAGCTTGGTGAGAAGGGGATGGCGTGGGCTCCAAACCAGACTTTGGATAGGAGCATAGAGTTGGGAAGAATAACCCTGCCAGTGAAGGTAGTAGGGTGGGCTCTGAGAGAGGCGATTCGCTTCGTCACGTTGTCCAGTATACAGCTCTCCATTACTGCTGACGCATATCCGCCTGCCTCTATCCACATGCCCAGATGGCGCACCGGTCCTATGGTAGGACGTGCACGAAGGGGAGCACCAGTGGAGTGGTGTGTGTTGAGTTAGTAAGGCGTGGATGTGGGCAAGCAGATGCGCCAGGTTGGGAACTAATTGCTGGGACCAGCAGTTCTGAAACTGACCAAGGAGGATGATTTCAGTTTTGGAGGCGTTCAGTGCCACGTTGCTTACCTGGGAATATTCCTGGATGAGGGATCAAAGTGCGCGTGCATCTTTGTTATTAGACACCCCCACCACGCAATCATCTGTAAATTCCATCATCTTGACTGGGGTTTGGCCTGGCACATGGACCCCAGTGAGTTGGGCATTCACATTTCGCAGTAGTGGGTCAAAGCTGAAGTTGTATAAAAGTGGGCTGAGGGGGTCCTCTTGTCGCAGGCCCCTTTGAGGGTGGACTACTTCCGTTAGGAAGCCTGGGCCACGTACTGCCATTGTTGCAGATTCCGTGAGCAGCATCACCCAGGTTATGAAGCGGGGGGTAGGCGGATGTGATGGAGGCAGGCCTAAGGTATTCCCAGTTTACTCTATCATAGGCCTTTTGTTAGTCCAAGGATACAAGTGCCCCAAAGGCTGTGGACTGACATACATTAGCCACAGAGTGCACTTTATCCCAAATCGACTTTCTGGGGATGAAACTGAATTGTTCTGGGGAGATGGTGGCAGATGCTACAGTCCCTAAACGGTTAGTCATGATTTTTGTTAAAATTTTGGTGTCTGTGTTTGTTAGAGAAATGGGGCGCCAGTTGGCTAAGTCAAGATTATCCCCTTTCTTGAAGAGTGTGACAGTAAAGGCCTCATGTCCTCCTGGTAGGAGGCGCGTTTCCAACAGGCTTTGGTTAAGTGAGGCTAGCAGCAATGGGGATAAATATTTAAAATATTTTTTGTAGAACTCATATGGAATGCCATCTGGCCTGGGCATTTTCGGTTTGGTGCACCACATATGGATGTCCATAATTCGTCCAGAGTAATTAAATTCATTATCTTTAGGTATTGGAAAATGGTGCGGATATGAGCTCAGTCGAGAAATTCTGCCATTTTGGCCAGCTGAATCAGTTTGGCTCGGTATAACTTGGTGTAATACTTTTGCATTTCGATTGCCACTTCAGCCGGTGTATTCACAATAGAATTATCCAATTTTTGCACCTGTGTGCAGGCCACACTCTGGCGTGGTGTGAAAATTTTCTAAAGAAGTATGCAGTGTACTTGTCGCCTTTAATGATGTGTGACCCTGTATTGTACACAAACCTGATGTTTGTGTTGCCTTTTGAGTGCGTTGAGGTGGGTTGCTGCCTCCGCCCACTTCCGGCCCCATGCAGGGCTGTATCCTGTGGCTGGAATGTTGGAATCCTTGGGCCAATTCCACCAGAGCGCACGAGATAACCGCTGATGTGGCTCGTGAGCATCTGGAGGAGAGATGGCGATAGTGGCGGATGGTGTCCTCTTTGAAAGTTGCCCATGTGGAAATGGGGTCCGCGCAAAACGGTGCAACAAACAATTTCACCAAAGTTGCCTCTTCCACCCACGTGGAAAATCCTGGCGACGCGAGCTCAGGGGGCGGATTTTGCACCAATGTGGGGCCTTTGCAACTGTGATGGGTAAGTGGTATGTTATTGAGACCAGTCGGTGGTTGGAGAATTCCATTTTCGTTGTTTTGAAGTGGGAGATGTGGGGTTGGAATTTCGCTGGCGCTAGAATAAGGTCAATATGGGTCATGGACCTTAATTGGCCATTGTGGATGTGGGGACGTGTCATGTTTTTGAGCAGTGGGGCATGTCATGGCAGTGCATCCATTAATCCAAGGGTGGCTTTTAGAATGCATAGTTCTACGTGACCCTGTGGGGCGTGGGGTGAGGGCGGCCACTGGTCCGTTGGTGAGGTTAGCCAATAGTTCATGTCACCAACTAGGAAAGAATCAGGGGGTAGTAGGAGTGATTTGACCGACGAGAAAAATTCTCGACGCTCATGTGCACCGTTTGGGGTGTAGATGTTGACAATTGTGTGTGCAACGTCAGCCCATGAGAAGGTGACGACGAGCACTCTCAGTCATTTAGGAATGTTTCTGAGGATGTGAATTTAAAAATTATTTTTCCAAATTAGCACCCCCATTGTGCTTCAACCAAAAGGATAGGGATGGGAGGAGCATTGTTTTCCAAGCTTCCTCGGAACCTTGTGGACAGTGAGACTCATGGATGGCCAGGATATCCATGGGTAAGTTGTGTTGTAAAAAACTCAGTTTCCTAGCCCGGGATGGGGAGGCCTTGAGTCCGGCGATATTCAGTGTCCCTAGAGTGAAGGTTTCCCCCATCACACCTTAGGTGTGAGGGGATGAGCCCAGGCCCATCCAGCCTCTTCAAGGTCCCCATGGGCTTTCACAGCAGCGCAGGTGTTAGCAGCAATGCTATTGGGGTTTTTGTTAATTTTTGTGGAAAGAGTCACATTGGCTTTGGCCTTCACTTTTTGTTTTCCGGGATAGTCGGACGAATTTTTTGCAGTGCGGATAAGTTCGGTGCACCGTCAAGTGGGGCAAGTGGGCAAATTTTTCATTGGGATAGGTCCCAAGTCAGTTTCGACTGGAGCTTGGGTGCAGCAATTGGGTGAGTGATTCTTTCATCGGATCCTCAGATTAAGTGGCCCACTTGGCTTGGGCCTCCCAATCTGATTGAGTGATGGATTCCTGAGTCACTTCCGCCGCGAAGGTCTCCATGTCCTCCTGGTGTTGTGAGTGTGAGATGGTGGTGGTGGCCTTAGCTGCTTCCTTGGCCGTGGCCCTCCAGGCCTGCTTGGCCTTCTTCCACTCCTGCAGGGAGATGGGCTTTACCAATAGGTAGCAGCCTTGTGCTCCCCACGGGAAGGCCTCCTTGGTGCTTGCAGTTGGTTCGTAGTGCGCCTGTCCGCTGACCATGGCCTCTGAGGGGTGCTCTTGGAATGTGATGCCCTCCTTGATGGGGCATGCATGCGCCTTATGGCCAAACGCATCACAGTGGGTGAAAATGGGGGTGCGCTGTCCACGGTTACCCAGAATGGGTGGGTGGTATGCCCTGTGATGTCAATAAAGGTGGAGTGCAGGATCTGGGTTAGGTCCTTCACAATCTCCTCAGTTGGGGTCAGAACTGCAATGGCTTTGCCGGTGCACAGGTGTGGCATCAGCATGAAATGTTGCATTTCGAAAGATTGTATTTCGCCATATATGGTGAGACCATCTTTCAGGTGTTGCTCCAAAATGTCACGTTTTACTGTAGTAGGCAAAAAGTCAAACGTGAGGAAAATTTGGTTTGATTTTATCCATCTGGTGCATTTGGTTTCGACGACCTGTTGCCCTTTGGGGAGGTCAACCACTATGCACACCGCTGCAGGCTCATCTGCTGCTATTTTGCTTTTGAAACCCAGGTCCAGCCAACCATGCGACATGGAGTGAGGTGCAACGTACACCGCGGTCGGGAAAAATTTTGTGTACATCTTCACAAAATTTTTCCCATAAGGCCATTTTTTGGATGTCCAGATACACATGGACTCCAAATTCCACCGACGAAAGTGGCTGGGAGTGTGGCATGTTGATTTACTGGTTGCATCGTGCTTGCCACGTGAGTATCTCTGTGGAAATTGTGACCGCCAGTTTTTTGAGATTTTTTTCTATTCTGCCGGATTCTCCGGGGCGTTTTTGAATGTTAGAGGCCATGGGCCTTCCACCTGCTCCTTTTGCCTTGCTTGCCCAACTGCTCCCTGACATGGGCGCAGACTAATCTCCTCTATGAGATTATCAAACTAGATTGAGTCTGAATTGAATAGGTTGCAAAAGTGTTTGCAACGAGAAAGAAAAGTTTTGTCATTAAGCTCTATCTTTATACATGGTTTAAGCCTCATGTGGCTCCAGGGTTTATACTTCCAGGCCATGGAGAGATTAAGAATTTTGTTAGTAAACCACCAGAACGAACCAATGCAATTCTTCCAACACTAAATAGTAGCGTATCTACATTTGACTACAATAAAAGAGGTTCTTCAAATTCATCTCAGGTTGTTTAAAATTTGGTCTATCAGTTGAGGCACTGGCCGGTGTAATGGCAGTTGTACCCATAAAAATTTAATGGGGATATTGGAAGAACAAAAGGACCAAGCAATAGCTTTATTTCAGAAGTACAAAGAGATTCTTGCTGTTAATGATCACGACTTAGGGTGTTTGGGGGGTGGCCCATTGAGTGGACACAGGGGATCATCCCCCATAAGGCCTTGGCTGATCCACTGATTGAGGGCAGCGGAAGACGTTGTCACTGAGGAAATTGGCAAGTTGCTTGATAATGGGATACTTGAACCATCCAAGAGTCCATGGGCTTCGCTCATTTTGATTGTAAAAAAGAAGGATGGCACCAACCATGTAGTAATAGACTACTGGAAGCTCAATAGTATTACAAAAAGGACTTGTATCCTTTGCCAAGGATTGACAATGCTTTGGATCAGTTAGGGGAGCCCATTATTTTTCCATGAACTTGATATCAGGTTACTGGCAAATTGAGCTACCCATGGCAGAACAGGAAAAAATGAGCTGTAATCACATCTAAAGCCTTTTTCAACTGACTCGGATGTCTCTGGGCTGTGTAATGCCCCAGCTACGTTTTAGCAACCATGGACACTATTCTTGGTGACCTGAATTTGTCATGCATCCTCATATACCTCAATTATATTAATGTTTTCTCTAAAAACTTTTTGGAGAACCTCGATTATTTAGAAGCAGTATTCCGCCAGCTTGCTAAGCAAACATCAAAATTAAGCCTTGAAAGAGCAACTTATTCAATGATCAATTGGAATAACAGGGGTTTGTGGTATACTCTATGGGGCTGAAACCACAGATGCCTAAGTTGTAGGCCATCCATAAAATGACTACACCTAATATTAAACATGTCAAACAGGTATTCTAGGGAATGGTCAGTTACTACCGGTGCTTCATCCCTAACTTTAGCTGTATTGAGGGGCCTCTACTGAGGTGTTAGAAAAGGATGCCATGTTCAAATGGATGTAACGTCATCAATACGCCTTTGATACACTTTGTACGGTGCTGACCAGTGCACTAGTGTTAGGCTACCTTAAATTTGATAGGAAAAATTGTTCATATGGATGCATCCCTTTCCACAGTTGGGGCAGTACTTTCTCAGAAACATGACGAGGGGAGTGGAGCATACAGTAGCATACTGCAGTCTAAGTCTGAACTTCCATGAGCAAAATTAAACTTTGACAAAATTGGAGTGCTTAGCAGTGATCTAAGCATATAAGCAATTTAGAGTCTACTTGCATGGGGTAAAATTTAAAGTCATAACAGAACACGCATCATTATGCTGGTTGCAGAACCTCAAAGAGCCTGAAGGGCGGTTGGCTTGATGAGCTCTTAAGCTGCAGGCTTATGACTTTGAGATCCTTCACCACCCAGGAGTAAAGCATTAGAACGCTGACTGTTTATCTCAATTGCTGACCGTTGCCATGACGGCTGATCTCAGTGATGTGATGTACACTAAGATGCTCAGCAGAAAATATGACGATGAACTGCCCCAAATGATCAAAGCGTAGAATGAGATGCAAACAAATATTTTCCAATGGAATGGGGAACTGTACAAGTGGATCAGCGATTCTATAGTGAATTTACTGTGACCCTCAGCATGGCTGGGAAGCATTATGAGCGCGCACAAGGCAGTCAGACATGGTGGTGTGCGCAAGACAATGGAGTTGTTGTGCCCTCAATACTATTGGGAAAGCATGAGCTTCAATGTGCTCAAAACCATTTCTTGTTGCCACCAGTGCCAAGTGGAGAAGCCATTCTGCTGCAAGACTTCGTACCAGTTATTAAAACCACATTTTCCTTGGCATATGGTTTCCCTTGATGTCGTTGGCCTCTGCCAACAGGGTAAAACTGGTGTAAGTACATTCTGGTGGCTATCAACCACTTGACCCGGTGGGTTGAAGTGCAGACAATATGGGATTTGAGGGTGGTCACAGTGGCCAAGTTTGTAATGGAATGCGTTATTCAGCGACATGGCTGCCCTCAGTTCATTCTCACTGATAATGGAACCAACTTCACCTCATACATTCTTCCCAAACTGAACGATATTATGGGAATCCGCGGGGTTCTGATGACTCCATATCACCCCAAGTCCAATGGAATGGTCAAACGGGTAAATGGAACCTTGGTGAACATACTAAAGAAATAGTAACAGAACGACCTTCTAATTGGAGCTCCCTCTAATCCACTGCCATGTTTGCATATAACATTAATTACCATTCCGCACAGGGAAGAGTTATTCCAACTACTATATGGGTGACACTAAGCTCTTCTGGCATTACTTTATTCATGGGTAGAAGACACCAGTGAAGAGGAACCCCACTGCTATTAGACTAACCTTGTGAAAACTCTGATCAAATTGCAAACTGAAGCATATTCCTACAACTCAGCCATGAAGACAGGAATCAGGCTGCTGATCATGTACGTCATAGTGGGTTGGTGCAGTTTAAAGAAGGCGATATGTTCTCTTCCATGACCAACATGGGATTGGGTATTAACACAAGCTAGCCAGTATTTGGATTTGTCCATTCGAAGTCATAGAAAAAACTGGGGTTGATGCTTATACCATCAAGAACACTACAAGTGGTCATATCATTATCTGAGAACATGCAAAGTTCCTCTGACCATATAAGTAATAGCAGCCTTATTGTCCAGTTAAGGAGGGGGTAATGTCACGATTCTGATATGACTGGATGATAAGCTTTGTACAGCTAGGGTGGAAGGAAAGAATCCTCTGAACATGATATCAGTTACGATTGTTTGAGTGCATTGAGATGAGGCAATATTGGGATATAAGGGTTATTATTAGATCGCCTATAAATTGTCATGGTTGGATGTCCTAATAATGGGAACTGATGCTAAAGATAAGGCTGGGCGACAGGAGACCCAGAAGGTGAAACTTCAGGCTCTTCCTGACCTGAAACACACCTTGGATCAACGCTGGGTGCAAGCTAAGCATGCCCAGGTTGATACTAATGGGGTGCAAAACGCACAGCCTCTTATCTCGGCCCAGGCACTTTAACGAATGATTTATGTTACAAACAAAGATGGTTCAATTCGGTTAATTGGAGAGCAAGGGTTCAAATCCCATTCAAGTTATAAAATTTTAAGTTCAAGTAAAATATGGCTTCAATCAACTACTCTAGTGATGGCACTTTTGGTGTATTTTACAAAAATGGACGAGAGCATCTGTTTATTGGTTAATCAAGGCTTGGGCGCACTTCTACAGAACCTGAATTTCCCCATCCCACTTTAAATATGTTTTTGCGACCAACATTCCTCATCGGTCAACTTTATTAAATAAAAATACCCATTATTTTACGTTTTACTTATGGTTACTTAGGCTAACTTGGTGGTGGACCTCTTTGGGGAGGTCTCCAACTATGTGGGCCACTACTTTTATCACAATTTACCAAAATCCCAGGTGCTCCCTTGGGCCGCCCAGGTCCCCTCCAGATCGAGGCACCCAAGTCCCCTGACGCCAAGTTACACTTGATTATGGACTCCCCTCTGGTGTCCACTCAAGCTGTTATGTTCCTTACTTACCTGATACTATATGTTGCGCTCTACACCCTTGCCTGGGGTACCTTTTTGCACAGGCACCATTCGAGGTGTCTTCTTTCCCTTTCTCCTTATGGCTAGTTCCCTAGCAATGTGGGTTTGCATCCCACATCACCTTGCTGGGAATGAGAGAGTTACAGAAGCTCTCTTGACATAAATAAGGCAATAAGGTGATAAGGCAATGTCAACATTCAATGAATATAAATTAAATTGCCTCCAACTAGGGCAATAGAGAGCTAAAGAATAACAAGCTGAAATTGAGGAGAATTGGCGGGATAAAATAGTCCAAGCTTTGAGAGTGGTATTGTCTGAAGCCACTATATATAAGCAAGATGGGCGATTGAGAGAGGAGGTTGTTAATAGTAGAGAGAGCGGAACAGTGAAAGGTTGCTGTATTTATTAAAGTAAATAAAGAGTCGTTGGGGAGATTGCTCCTATTTTAGTATATTATCAAGTGTATCTGAAGGACCAATGACCCCCACATCATCTGCCTGTTGTTCAGTAGGTTTGACCTATGAGAAAAATATGGCAGATTCTTATGATACCTTTAAAATTACAACACCATCAATGCCTTCACAAGGACATCAGCAACAAAGAAAAATGAAGGCATCAACTAGGCAGGCATTCTGGAAGGACTTGGAAGAACCCTGTTCATATGGAGTCACGGAGGTTTCTTAGCATCATGTCTGCAGCCTATAAATATCAAATCCTTATAGCTAAAAAATTAGTCTATTTCTCATCTATTCATCTTCATCGGACTATTTACAAGTTTTACAGCCTTTGAACCCATTTTAAATTCAAATACAGCCAAGAGAACTGATTAGCTGACAATCATTAATAAAAATACTTAGTTATTCTCATGGAATGATAGATTACAATAAGATTCTTGGGTCTCCTATAGTGTTGATAATCAAAAAGGACAATTTAAAATGTGTGGTAATCTATTATAGTAAGTTCAAATTATATTGCTAATAGGACTCCTATCTGTTACATCAAATTGATGATGTGCTAGACTTCTTGGGCGGCGCACAATATTTTTCAGCCAAGGATATAATTTATGGCTATTGGCAGATTAAGATGCTCAAAGAGGAGCTCGATAATTCGCCAAGCTTATGGCCCAGGGCCTCTATCAACCTACTAGAATGCTACAGGAGTTGTGCAATGCCCCATGACTTTACAGCATCTTATGTTAGACAATCACAAGTCTAATTTTGTGAGAAGAGCGTTTTTGAGGTACTTAATGATAGTTTTAGCCAAATGACCATGGCTAATCTTTGGTGGAATCCCTCTAATTGAGGTTAAAATTTTATTAATATTTATTCGGGCAAATGGCATGAGTTTGGGTAGTTAGATCGCACCAATCATGTGGTGGAATCAAGGGAGCCTGTCCAAAGTTCCTCCACAGCCCACTTACAGTTTACTTCCCACACTTGGGTGGAGACCACCCCCTTTTATAAGGTTAGAGAGGGTCCCACAAATTGCAAAATAATTTTCCACCCAATGTTTGGGCTAAATATATTAAATTTTTCTAACGGACTTGTCCTACACAGTATCAACCCTCCATTGACCTTTATATTTAAGAAAGGCGAAGTTCAAGAGCTCCAATAGGTCTGTACCCCATATTCCTTAATTTGGCAATTCCTAGCCTATTCCATATATGCGCCTCACTCACTTCAAGCCTTGACACATTTAAATAATAATCATCATGATATTAAGAGGGTTTGCTTCTTGACCAACAATCTTAGATATAAAAACTTTAAAATCGACCCTTTTAGTTTATTTAGAGTATTGTTAGCTTTAAATTAAGTGGACTAAAAACTTTCTGAAAATATTTAATTCAGAAGTAGATAGTGTTACGTCTCCTGCAAAAGTTATTGTGTAAAATAAGGGTTATATAGCATCATCAAGCTTCCAAACCCTCTGGTTTCTCACAGTTTGTGTTCACTACAGGGGACTGTACACCACGAAAAAAACTTATAAAGAACATGGAGGTTAGTGAGGAAAGGAACCATCAAGACCTTCCCACTGAATTTAATTACCGTCTAACTAATCTGGAACTTCAGTTAGACAATGCTTTTTCTCTCCTCAAAAGGCTTGAGCAGCACTTTATCCACAAGCCCCCTTTTAGGGAAAAGTTTACCCCAGGTGAGGAAAGTATTGCTTCCTTCCTTTTTATGTATAAAGTTGCTATGTAAGGAGCAACTGATCATGCAAAAATCAAGTAAATCCTTCCCTGCTTGAGTCGTGGGGCTCAAGAAAATAACTTGTTCTAAACATGTTCACCCTCAGCACCTGGATGGAGGTTAAACAAGCAATTCTTGAGGAATTTGGCTCCCTGCAAAAATTTGAAAAGGATAAAACAGACCTTTATATGTCTTAGCCTTTTAATGGGAGAATTGATTGCCTCTTTTGTTGAGCAGTTTTACAGCTAAGCTCAACCTTTACTTTTTGAAAATTGCTACCACTATACGATGCCATTGTGACTATATTGGCCGGCTTAGCTTCCTGTCCCTCCTTGGTGATGCATATCTCCTCAGTTAAGCGCTCTTTCAAAATTGTAAAATATATCAAAGAGGCCTTGTTAGCGGAAGCTGACATCCATGAATTCAACCCTACACACAAATCTCTGAGGCAAGCATCTACCCTGATCACTCTAGCCTCTTCTACGGCTGTATTTATCTAGAAACCTGCTCCTGAAGAGTTTTTACAAAAATGCTTTTTTATCCCATTAAAATAAACAGATGATAATACCCATGACGGTGCAGTACTCACCTCCATCTTAAGCTCCTGAACCTCAGTTGGTGAAGGCAGTAGTCCCCTTGCCTTGCCTCTCTTCTTCTCTAAAACGGCTTCTCCTAGTGGTTCCATTGTATCATCCTTCCACAACGCTACCTCTATCTCCCTCACCCTCTCCTCAGGCCATCTCTTGTCCAAAATCAGTAACCATGGGGTAGCCCAACCCCCTATTTAAAAGCTAAATGTAGATCTGCAACGTTTACAACATCTCCCCAAAAAACTAAAAGGGTTGATGAGAGCCCTAGGGTCTATCCTGCAGCAAGGGAAGCCATGAACCTACCTTACAGCCAATTAATTCCCTGACGCACATCAATAACCCCACTGATGACTAGTCTGAAGGGGGTTGTGAAGATGTTTTGCATTATGTTTTAGGAGCCCTCAGGCGAAGTGGAGGTACCTGATAGGTGAAACCAGTAAGTGGATATAACCAGGATCCCTCGTCAAACTTATCTCCATCAAGTGTTGAGGGGTTTTGAGGGTATTGACACTGCCAGTGACGCTGACCAGTTCATTGCCACACTGATCTAATCTACCCAGTGTATTCATACCCTGCAGATTATCCAAGAAAAATACCCTGAAAATGCAAAAAGTCATGCTCTACTCTCCATCTAAAGGAGGTCCCTCTATCTTTCACCCAACTTGGGTGGTTCCTTAACCAAAGTGGAGGTCATTGTCAATGGAGTGCGGGTTAGGTCTATCCTTGACACTGAGTCCCTGGTGAATGTTGTGTCAACAAAACTTTTTAAAAAATTAAGCTGGACCCTGACCTTGACTACACCCAAGAGTTTGGAACTGCTGGACCCACCAATACCCTCGCTATTGGGACCTACTCTTTTCTGACATTCTTTTTTGGAAGCTCATCTTGTAAGCCCAGGCGGTGGCCTTGGCCAACAATACCTATCATCTACACATTGGTACCCAGTTTATGCTCGAATTTGAAAGGGTTTAACATTTAAAAGGTTTATCTCTCACTGCTTGTTTAAATATGAGATTCCTCTAATTTTGACCAATGAAGAGCTTAATAAAAAAGAATGCGCTTGAACTGTTTATTAAACTTCCTCCGCCTTACCATTACACTAGACAATGATGGGGCGAGGAACAAAAAGCAGACAAAATCAGTGGATGCCATAGAGAGCATATCCCTTTCTATGCATCTGAATAAGTAATAATCATGGCTGATGAACAAAGGGTAGTTGACACAATGATTACCCTACAAATCCCCCATAACTGCTTTTCAAATATAACAAACGTTGAGAGTGTTAGTCCATTAGAGCCCAGAGTATTACCAGGCATATTTTCCCAACCTATCTGTGACCCATCAATCTCCATTGGGGAATCTCACCCCAAAGGTTCTGTTCATAAAAAAGCATCATGAAATCAGACGAGGCCTGAAGATACCCATTGAGGACATCAAGCAAGTCCACTGTATTAAGTCTATGGAGAATATGAGCTTACCCGCTAACCAATCATTATGTACTTTGCCTACCATCCATATCTCTGAGGAACTAACCCAAGCAGAGCTCAACAAATTCCACAACCTCCTGGAGACCTATAGCGTCATTTTCTCTATATCTGAAACTGACTAAGGGCACATGAATGGTTAGACTCACACTATTGACGCTGGGGATGCTCATCCCATCCAATATAAGCCCTACCACAAATCAAAAGTCGAGGAGCTAAGGATGCGGACGGAACTCAAACAGTTGATGGACGCTGAGTTTCTGGTGACGTCCCGAAGCCATTGTTTATCCCCTATATTACTTATAAAGAAGAGAAATGGAGGTCAACGGGTAGTTATGGGCTACCATAAGCTGAACAACCTCACTAAGAAGGACAGCTACCCTACCCCCATATTGACGATGCCCTTGCCTGACTCTCTGGGCTCAAGTTCTTTTCTGCCATGGGCCTGGCTTTTGGGTATTAGCAGATGGACCTTTCTCCATAGGATCAGGAGAAGTGCGTCCTTATCTGTAGCGAGGGCCTATACTCAACCCACTCAGTCACCCTGGGGGTTATGTAATACGCCTGTCACTTTTCAGTGGGCAATGGATCATATTCTCCAGGATTGTTGGGATAACAGATGTATTACTTCATATCCCTTAATATTTTTAGGCCAGGGGACCTGAAATTTCAAGGTGTTGGATTGCTTATTTGTGCTTCTCTTAATCAAGAAGTCTATTTCCAGATAATACGTCTGGATAAGCAGTAAAAACTGATCGTTTTAATCTAAAATTGTGAAAAGAGGAAAAAGTGTAAAGTTTATTATTCAATACCCACTTTTAAGCGAAATCATAAATTGATCAGGTACCCTTTTAGCCGCCCAAGCCTAGACCTAATAGATGAACAAAATGAAGATTTGGTACAAAACCCAATTAACTTGGTCGATCTGATAGAGATCGCCTCATAAGTCAGGTTTGAACCCCAACACAGGTGACTCTGAGGGATTAGGATCCTGGAAGATTGGTCAGGTTTGATCGCCAATTTTGATCATAGTTGAATTTTGTTGGAGATGATGCCTGACAAAAGTTTGAGCTTGTGGGTCAAATGGGGATTGATTACCAACATCAATAGCTGTCAACTTTCATCAGGGATTTTTTCTGACAGAATTGTGGGCATTATGATCAGTTCAGGAACGATTCCCATGATCTAACACATCCAAATCAGCCATTCAGGTAGGAATACCAACAATAACCCCTCTAGATCTTGGCACAGGGTGGAAACGGACGGAGAAAGTGACTATGGATGCGGTTTAAAACTGTGCCCTAAAACTCTACAATTGAGTTTTCATTGCCCTGTCTATATATGACTCAATAATCCCTGAACAGTAGGTACACAGTTTATGATCATGACTCCAGGCTGGTGATGGTAGAATAGGACAAGGGCATCTGGTTGGTAGGTTCGTAGGGGATCATGAATGTTGTTAAATTGAGCCGTTTTTATACTGGTTATGGCAGACAGGTTTTCAGCAGCTAGGGCATGAAATCTTATAATTTCATTTGCAATACTTCGCATAGAGATTTCAGGTACTTCAGGAAAAGCTTGATCAAGCATCGCCTGGACCTTAGGAAGATGGGGTTTCTGCCATACAACGCTTGGAATGGCCACATCTTAGTAATTTAATGGTAACTAATCCAATAGGCCAAATTGCACTAGGCAAATATTGGGGCCATTGAAGGGGATAAGTCATAGCCATTTTCCAAAGCATTGCAGTTGGATTACCATTTACCCGCTCTACTATTCCATTGGTTGCAGGGTGGTAGGGGGTGGAGAATACCTGAGTGGTTCCCATCAGGTCTGCTAAATCTTTCGCCAGCGTTAAGTGGAAATTTTTTCCGTTATTGGAAAAAATGACATTAAGGCACCCATGCTGGGTGATTCTACTATTTGACAAAAATGTGGTGGTAGCCTTTTACAAAACGATGGGGAGTGATACAGCATCAATCCACTTAGTTAGATGGTCCACAGCTAGTAGGAGGAATCGATGTCCATTGGAGGCTCAAGGAAGAGGTCCCACCACATCAACGCTGATAGTATGGAATGGTTCTGAGGTTGGGACCACTGGATGTTGAGAGTGGGGATTAAGTCCAGCTTGGCTTTTACATACCAGAAAGGACTCCAATAAATCCTGGATAGAAACAAGCATACCCACATAATAACATTGAGTTTTACGCCACTAGTAGGTTTTCCTAATTCCCTCATTGCTGACTTGCTGATGTTCCTCTAATATGATGTCAGTTCGAGCCAATGGTCTTATATAAGGAGCCCATTATTTAGACACAAGTTTGCACAGTTGACCGTTCTTGATTTAGAGATTTGCCAATCTGTTTGCTAATTCTTTTTGGAGGGTCGGGGATTCATCATTCCATAATTTTGGTTGGGTTAGGAGGTCATAGAGTCGATCCTTTTTGGTTGAGTTATAGTTAAAATGGTAAATCTGAGATAGGCAATAAGCGTTTTGATAATTTGCCTTGGTCTTTGGACAATGAAAAAATCATAATTTTGAAGTTTTAACGACCATCAGGCTAACATCTTATTGGGGTCCTTCATTTTCTGTAGCCATCACAAAAAAGCATGGTCATTAACTATAGTGAGATGTTTTCTATATAAATGGTGTCAGAATTGCTTAATATCCAAAATACCACCAGGCATTCACATTCTGTGTCACTATAATTACGTTAAGCTTTAGATAAGGTCTTGCTTTTGTAGGCAATGGGATGGCCACTAAGTTCTCAGCATTCTGAGATAGTATGGGTTCAATGGCAATATCACTAGCATCAGTAAAGAGGAAAAAAAAAGCTTTATCAAAATTTGTATGAATAAGTACTGAAGGGTGGGAGAGAAATTCGTAGCAGGTCAAAGGCCTGCTGTTGCTCTCCTATTTACTGAAAGGTTATTCTTTTCTTCAGTAGATACACCAATGGCATGGAGGTGTCTGTGATATAGGGGTAAATTGGCGATAATAGCCCACCATTCCTAGGAAAACTTGCACATCCCGTAAGGATTTTGGGGACTAATACTAGTAAAAGCCAAGACCTTATCATTCATTGGGGATATTCCAGATTTACTGACCTTATGACCCAAAAAAATCTCACTTTGGAAGAAAGAGCATTTTGACAGCTTTAGTTTAATGACAATTGCAAGACCAGTGAAAAACTTGCCTGAGGTGACCTAGATGTTCAGTAAAGGTTCTTGAAAAAACAGATATCATCAAGATAAACAAGTACGCAGGAGAGTTTTAAATCGCCTAGTAGTACGTCCATAGCGCATTGAAAGGTAGCAGGGGCATTACATAACCCCTGAGGCATGTGAGTGGGCTTGTATAGTCCTTCACTTGTGATGAGAGCGCATTTTGCCTGATCTTCTGGCGACAAATCTACTTTCCAATATCCACTGGCGAGATCACTAGCTGAGAAATAGTGGGACCCCAACATTAAGCGTAAAGAGTCATCTATATGCAGCAGAGGGTAACTATCTTTGAGAGCGATGGAGTTGAGGTGGCTATAGTCCATAACAACCCGGTGACCACCATCATTTTTCAAACTAATAAAAGTGGAAAAGCCCATGGGCTTTTGGAAGGCACAAGTAGCCCGGCCTCCAACAGTTGCTGTAACTCTAAGGCCATTTGAGCTTCCTCAACTTTGGAATTTTCGATATGGTCAGTATTTAAATGGGGGTGATCCTCAGTTTTGATTCGAATATTACTCTGGACATTTTCCCATAGTCACTTGGTCCATGAGAAAAAAATATCGCCATATTCCTCAAGGAGGTTTTCAAAATCTTGGCGTCCATTTGGGGTAAGATTATCTCCAGTTCTGATATCAAACAAAGCTATAGTAAATGGAGGATCAAATCCTAAATTCTGCAACGAGCCAAAACGGTTTACATTAGTTATATTTTCAATAAGGCATAATTTTACATAAGCAATAGGGCATTCTGAGGGACTTGGATGTTTTCAGTTGTTAAGTATCCTAATTGAATAGATATAGATTTCCCATAAGCAGGATCTAAAATTTTAGGACAGGTCAACGCTTATTTGATTAAAGGGTTTAGGTGGCCAATTAGCTCCAAAACATGGTTAAGAATGTTGTGAATCATGATTTCCGTATCCACAATAGCTTGTGAGCAAGATGGTATTGTGATAGAATGAATGGTATACAGAGAGATCCCTTTTTGGCATCCACAGCCTCCAGGGGTAACTTTTTTCCTTCTAAAACTTGATATTGAAATTTGCAAATGGAGGATGGTACTCAAGGAAGCATGCCTGTTTTTTAGGGGCTCCTATATTTTTGATGGGGAGGTCAATAATAACGGAATCTGATACCCTAATAGGGATAGGTATTTTTCTTTGTGGTTGATGATGTAGTTAACCTCCCGCATCTGTTGGATCCCAATAAGCATCTCATAAGTATCATTTTCTAATGCTATGGCAGGGGCAGTGATTAAGAGTTTACCAAAGTAAAGGGGTAAGGCAGAATATGCTCCAATCGCCTTAGTAGACTGACTACCTGCTGTTCTATATTCAGCCTTGTGGATCAAGTCTAGAGCCATTGTTATTGTTTGAATAAGTTAGAGGAAATAACGTTAACTGGTCAGCTGGTATCAATTATTGCCAGGACTTTAACCTTATGTACAACTACCTCGACTCAAACCACTTAAGATCCAAACTGGAATTAATAGCTAGTAGCCTGTCAGTAGGGATTTGCAATTAAGCAAGTAGGGTCCTGTCGTGGCCAAGCTTGGGGCTGTTCAATGCGTTTAAATGTTTTGTCTGCCAGCGCTTGACTTTCCATAGAAGAGTTGACTGTCAAAATTTGGTGGGGTAACTGACCAACGTAAAAGTAAGAGAGCGGGAAGTGTTTATTTCCTTTAAAAGACAGAGGAACTTCAACTTCTCCAGGAGCTGTTAATACAAATTAACCTGAAGTGCTGGGAATACAACTAGAGCTAGAACAAGAGTTTTGAGGCACTTGTTTTCTGTCACCATAGGGAGCCTATTGCCCTATACTGACTGATCTTTTACCGACTTATGTTAAAGGATGTGGCAAATTAGCTACAGTGTGATCTTTTCTTCCACAATGAGAGCAGTATAATTCAGATGTAGGAGATTTGGGGGTCTTACAGCCAATACTTGGGATTGGGGCTTATCAGTTTTAAAATGAGGTGACCCGATGGATTTATGTAGTTTGGCCGGAATTTCCAATTAGCCTCTTTAACAAGGAGGAGGGACATTAAGTTAGACCTCACCAAATTAAGATAAAGTACAATATTAGGCATATTTTTAAATGCCATTAATGCGCATTGATGGCATCATCTAACGTAAGGTGATTTCCTACAACCAGAGTCTGTTCTTTGTAGTTAAAAAAGTGGGTGACTTCACTGATAGTTTCCCCCAATTAAGGCTGATACCCATAAATGTCTGCTTTTGGTTTATTTAGGTTAATTCGCTCATGAATTCCCAAAGCAAGGCAGCCTTGGCATCAGTTCACGTATGGAAATGCATCAGATGGGGGACCATAATGCCTTGAGCCATATGGCTAATACAGTTAACCAAGTGTTTAAGTCACTGGGTGTCAGTGACTTCATCCATAGCATTTTCATAACAAAATAAGAAAGAGGATATGCTCCCTTCGCTGGGGACATAATTTTCTTTTAACAACAGTTTGACTTGCAACTGTGGGAGTTAATGGTCAAACTAACGTTATTTGACATAGGGGGACCAAAACCTAAAGAAAAACTATTATTGATGGAAGTTTTGTAAGGATGAAGGGCGTCCACTTTATGTTGTAAGATGTTGATATCCTCAATTATTGAGTCTACCCAATTGTGGGCAGCACAAAGGGTCAATTTGGTGGCAGCAGTAGGGGATAACTGCCTAATTTTGCTTTTGAGCTCAGTAAACGCATCTTTAATTTTTTTAATTTTTATTTGGGGAAGGCCTACCAGGGGACAGACACTTCTGATAAGACACCAAACAACGAAAAAACTTCAGCGAGAGGAGGGCACCCCAGAGAAGCAGACGCTATCTCCTGTTGCCAGCGGGAACGCCAAGAGAACGAAGGGGGGTTACATGTGCAGGGGCTTGAGCCACTTAGAGCACATATGTAGGAAAGGGGTTTGAAATGATGAACCAAACCAGGAACCAGTATGAGACTATCTGGAGGCGACGGAGTGGGAGGTACTCAAACAACCACGCTTGGAAGTGGTCAACAAGGTGTGATTGGAACCGGCGTATAGCTTCTTGGAGGGTGGGAGAGGAGCCTGAGATAGCATCTAGGACAATCGTGTGGATAGTCTACATAGAAATTGCAACTATCAACGTATGGAGGGAAGGTGGAATAGGGGAAGCCATGGATAAAGCAAACATGTCCTTAGATAGGTTGAAGGGCTGTTTCTGATCCTGGTGAAAGAGACGCTGGACCTCAAGCCAGATCGCTTTTGATGGAGGGAACTCTTCCAGCCGGTGAACCAAAGTTCCATAATGGTCACACATGACACAAGATGAGTGCAAAGCGTTAGAGCGCTCAGCTGTACGATACACCCATCTCAAGCAGCGCCACACGTGGGAACAAATATGTGGCTGCAGAAGAAGGTGGTGGGCATACTTCCAAATGTCTTTCTGGGTATCCAGGGAGTAGAGGATGTCCACCATGTCCAGGTAGTCCACCCTTATTATGATAGGGGGTCTCGTGGGTATTACTCCGTTCAGAATGGGTAGTCCTTGTACTTCCTGGGTGAACTGAGGAGAGGGGCGCCCCCTCTGGGCGGTGTGCCCACAGATTAGAATTCTCCACTCTGCACTCTGCATGGAAAGGAGGATCCTTTTAAACTGGGCGATGTCCCATGTGGGCCCACAGCAGTAGGATGTGAGGCAAGGTACTTTAACAGAGAGTGTGGGTGGGTAGGATTGCTGAGGCCCAGGGCGCATGAGAAGTTGGAGCGAGCTGCGCAGGACCAGTGCTGGGCTGAGATTGTAGAGTTAGTGACAGCAGCGATCCAGGTGCCAAGGATTTTGGCAGCATGGGCCTCAAAGTTGAGCAAGCCCATATCACCACTATGGCGAGGGCCAAACATGACATCCAGGCTCACTGGTGGTGGTCGGCCTAACCAAAGCCACCCTTGCAGCAGGGCGTATAATGACTTGAAGAACAAAGGGGAAAAAGCGATGGCGTAGGCCCCAAACCAAACTTTAGAGAGGAGCATAGAGTTGGCTAGTACTAAAATGCCTGTAAGGGAAATTTTGCGGGTTTTGAGGGAAGCTATGCGTTTTGTAACGTTGTCCAGGATATGCTTTTCCATCACTGTTGAGGTGTACCTTTCGCCTCCAGCCACACCCCCAAATGGCAGACAGGGCCAATGGTGGGGCGTAGCACAAAGGGGAGTAAGAGCGGGGCGGAGTGGGGTGGTCAGGGCAAGCGATCCCATGAGCAAGATGGCGAGGCAGGTAGGAAATGGGGTGCTGGGCCCAGTGGGCTTGATAACAACCAAGGAGAACAATTTCTGATTGGGAGGCGTTAAGTGACGCATTACTTACCCTGGAGTAAACCTGGATAGTACTTCAAGCGCGCATGCATCATGATTGTTAGACACCCCAACCACCTAACCATCAGCAAATGCCAACATCTTGACTGGTGCTTGGCCTTGCACATGGACTCCAGTAAGGCGGGCATTCACATTTTGAAGAAATGGTTCAAGGCTGATGTTATACAAGAATGGGCTAAGAGGGTCCCCTTGGCGTAGGCCCCTCTGAGAGCGGACTACATCCGTGAGGAAGCCATGGCCACATGCAGCCATTGTGGCGGATTCCGTTAGCAACATCACCCAATTAATGAAGAGAAGGGGGAGGCGGAACTTGTGGAGGCAGGCTCTGAAGTTTCCCAGTTGACTCTATTATAGGCCTTCTGATGGTCTAAAAACACAAGTGCTCCAGAAGCTGTGATTGACAGATGTTGGCTACGGTGTGTATATTGTCCCAAATTGACCTTTTGGTGATGAAGCCAAACTGTTCAGGGGAAATGAGAGCAGAGGCAACAACCCCTAGACGGATAGCCATGATTTTGGTAAAAAATTTTATGTCTGTGTTAGTGAGTGAAATGGGGCGCCAGTTGGCCAAGTCCAGCTTATCCCCTTTCTTGTACCACGTTATCTTGAAGGCCTCTTGCCCTCCAGGTAGGAGGCGCAATTCCAGTAGGGTTTGGTTAAGAGAGGCAAGCAGCAAGGAGGATAATTCTTTGAAATACTTCTTATAGAACTCATAAGGGATGCCATCTGGACCTGAGCATTTCCTGTATGGTGCACTGCAAACGGCGGACCAGAGTTCATCCTGAGTAATTAAATTCATCAACACCTGGAATTGGGAAATGGTGCGAATATGTGCGCTTTCAAGAAAAGTTTCCATTTCAGCGAGTGGAATTGGATCAGATCGATATAATTTGGAGTAATAGTTTTGTATTTTGATCGTCACTTTGGCCGGCATATCCGCGATAAGTGGTCTGGCCTTTGCACCTGTGTGCAGGCCAAACTCTGGAACAGTGCGAATAATTTTCAAAAAAAGTAAGTGGAGCACATATTGCCCACTGAGATATGCTTTTCTTTATACTGAACACAAACCCAATGCTTGTGCTGCCTTACCAGTGTGTTGAGGCGAGCAGACACTTCCGCCCACTTGTGGCCCCAAGCTGGGCTGTAGCCTGCAACGGGGATGTTAGACTACAAGTGTTCAACTCTTTCAGCATGCGCAGAATGACTGCAGAGGCAGCCCACTAGAAATGGGAGTAGAGGTGGCAAGCCTGGCGGATTTTGTTTGCCTTGAAGGTTGACAAGGTGAAAATTGGACCTGCACATTATGGTGCGACAAACTCCAGAGCTGAGGTCACAGTTTATACCCACAAAGAAAATTTTTGCAACAAAATCTCAGTGGGGCGAAGTTTGCACCATTTCAGCACCTGAGCCGCTGGACTGGACAAAATGGAAGGAAACCAATACCTATCATGCGGTCAGAGAAATCGATTTTTGTCATGGAAAAGTAAAAATTTGGGATTGACATTTCAACGGCACGAGAATGAGGTCAATGGGGGTCATGGACCTTAGCATGCTGTTGTGTACCTGGGGGTGAGACATGTTAGTGAGTAGTGGATCATGTTGCGGCAGAGTATCAAACAACCCTAGGGTGGCTTTGAGAACATGAAGTTCAATGTGCCCCTGTGGGGGTGTAGGTGAAGAGGGCCAGCAGTCTGTGGTTGGGTTCGTCCAGCAGTTCATGTCACCTACAACAAACGGGTATGGTGTAGCAGAAGGGAAGTGATGGCTAAGAATTCCTGACAATCTCATGCACAGGCTGGGGCGTAAATGTTAATGACAGTGTGCACTTTGTCGTCCCATGAAAAGGAGACTACAAGGATGCAGCCTTCGAGGTATGAATATAATGAGATAAATTTTAAAACTCGGTGCACACAAACAAGCACCCCACAGTGCACAGAACAAAAGGTAAAGAAAGGGAGGAGCATGGTTACCCATGCTTCCTCTGCACCACGCGGACAGTGGGTTTCCTGAATGGCCAAGATGTTCACGGGTAAATTATTTTAAAAAACTCAGTTTTCTAGCCCAGGATGGTGAGGCCTTGAGTCTGGCGATATTCAACGTCCCTAAAGTAAAGGCACTCCCATCACACCTTAGGTGTGAGGGGAAGGGCACCTGAGCCCTTCAGCCTTCTCTTTTTCAGAATGTCGCTGTATGGCAGCGCAGGTATTCTGTGCAACAGAGTATGGTTCAGAATGGGAAGCTTTAACTGTGGAGTTTGCGTTGTCTTTTGCCTTCTGCTTGTTAACCACTGTGGGATGATTTTTTGGTGTTGTGTGCACTTGCGGTACACTAAAGAATGAATCTGGAATTTTGGTAGGGATATTATTGGGAGCTTTGGTCCCAATCAATGCTTGGGCGCATTAGTCAGATAAAACTGACTCACCCATAAGGGTATCAGCTTGGGTGTCCCAATATGAAGGGTGGAGGGATTCGTGAGCTGCTTCCACCACAAAAGTCTTAATGTTTTCCTGAAGCTGGTCTGGAGGGATTATAGATGTGGTCTTGGCCGCCTCCTTGGCCGCTGCCTTGTGGGCCTGCTTGGCCTTCTTACGCTCCTGTGGAGACACTGGTTTTACTTAAATGTAGCAGCCTTGCACTCTCCACGGGAAGGCTGTGTTGGTGCCCATTACCAGTTTGTAGTGGGCATCTGCACCGCACATTGCACCCAAGATTATTTCATGTTGGGTAATGCCCTTTTTGGTGGGGCAGGTATGGGCTTTTTTTGACCAAAAGCATGACAGAAATTGCAGATAGGAGGCGCACTATTCATGGTGACCATGAATGGGCGGTAGTCTTGCCCATTGATTTTGATAAGATAAGTATGTGGGATTTGGGTCAAATATTCCGCTATCCCCACAGATGAGGTGAGAACAGTGATCATCTTGCCCGTGCACAGGTCTGGTATGAGTGTAAATCCCTGCATCTCAAAGGATTGTATTTCCCCATATTTGGAAAGCCCAGCTTTCAGGTGGTGCTCTAACACAGTGCACTTGACCATTATAGGTAGGAAGTCAAAAGTTACAAAAACTTGATTTGATTTAGTCCAGTGGGTGCGCTTCATTTTGACAACTCATTAACTGTCCGGGAGGTCAACTACTACATGTACTTTTGCGGCTTCATCCGCCGCTTCTTTAGTTTTAAATCCAAGATTCAGCCAACCGCGAGGCATGAAGTGTGGGGCAATGTACACCGCTTTCAGAAAATGTGTGTGTACATCTCCACAAAACATTTTCTAAAAAGCCATTTGTTGAATATCCAGTAACACACACACCCCATATTTTACTGACAATAGTGGTTGGGAGTGCGGCATATTGATGAATTGGTTGAAGCGCGCTTGCCAGGCCAAAATTTCTGGGGAAATGCAACCGCCAGTTTTTTATTACTAATTTTATCTATTCCACTGGACTCACTGGGGCATTTATGAAACTTGGTTGAAATGAGAACCAACACCTGTGCCCTTAACTTTACTCACCCAACTGCTCCCCAATATTGGGTGCAAACTAATCTCCTCGATGAGATTATCAAACTTTACCAAGACTTGAATTAGATTTGTTGCAAAAGTGTTTGCAACGAGAAAGAAAAGTTCAGTAAACGCATCTTGAAGTTCAAGTTGGTGTTGCTCAAGGGTGAGAATTAGCTAATCCATCCTGAGCATCATAGTGAGATTTTATCCAAGGTTTTTAAGGCGTTCCTGATCAAAAATGAGATAGGATGCCAGATTAATATTGTTCATAGTTAAGTTTTATATTTCACCATAATCTTGGGAGTGTACCTGGCAGGGAGCACCAGTTTTGTCAGGATATCGGGTGTATTACCTCATATACCTTTATTTTAGGCTAGGGGACCCAAAATTTCAAGGTGTTGGATTTCTTATTTGTGCTTTTCTTGGTCAAGAAGTCTTTTTCCAGATACTACGTCTGGATAAGCAATTCCTAATAAAAGCAGATCAATTTTTGTTTAAAATTGTGAAAAGAGGAAAAAGCATAAAGCTTATAAATTTAATACTCACTTTTCAAGGGAAAATTGATTAATTTGATAAGGGATCATCTAATCCGTCTAAGCCTAGATCCAATAGCTAAACAAATTGGGGATTTGCTACAAGCCCCAATTAACATGGTCAGACTGATAGAGCTCGCCTCATAGCTCAGGTTTGAACCCCAAAATTGGGTGAATCTGAGGGGGTAGGATTCTGGCAGATCAGTTGGGGTTGATCGCCAATTTCAATAATAGTTGACTTTCATTAGGGATGATGCCTGACAGATGTTAGGGCTTGTGGATCAAATAAGAATTAATCGCCAACCTCAATAGCTGTCGACATTCATTGGGGATTATCCTCACCAAAATTGTAGGCCTAAGGTCAGTTTAAGATCAATTTCCATTAACCAAGATATCTGAATCTGCCATCCGGGTGGGAATCCTAACAAAAATCTCAAGCTGAGCTGCATGATTGTCTATCTCAATGACATCACAGTATTCTCAAGACCTTCAATGAGCTCATCACACAACTAAAAGAAGTGTTTTAACAGTTATGAGCATTTAACATCAATCTAAAGCCAACCAAATGTACCTTCTTCCAGAAGAGCTGGATTTCCAAGGCACGCTATCTCTCAAAATGAAATTCAACCCCTCCAAGACAAGGTTTAAGCGATGTCCAAAATGCCTGCGCCCAAAACTCTTTGTGACTAATAGGTATTCTTAGGCTAGATGGGGTATTAGAATTAATTTATTTCCTTCTTCGTTCAGCTCAGTGAGCCCCTCTTATGTCTCTTGGATAAGAACACTAAATTTCATTGAGGTGCTGAACAAAAAGCCACATTTGAGACCCTGAAAGAAGTTTTGCAAAAACATATGAAACTCCATCACCCTGACTATGGCAAGCCATTTATGAGTTCACAGATGCTGTCAATTACGCCGTTGGAGCTATCTTAACTCAATTAGATGAGACTTGGTTGATCACCTCATGTCTAATTCAATAAATTCTCTTAAAATCTGAACGCAAATACAGCGTCACTGAGAAGGAGTGTCTTGCCATCTTTCTCGCTGTCAAATATTACTGCCCCTTCTTATATGGGATGTCCTTTAAAGTGGTTACCAATCACACTTCCTTAAAATGGTCGCTATTTATGAAGGACCCCACTGGAAGGCTTGTTTTCTCAGCTCTGAAGCTCAAGCACTAGAACATGACCATTGAGAACCAGGTAGGAATTCTCCATATGAATGTAGATGGGTTGACATATGTAAAAATTTACTTAAGGGTTAATTATTGGTCATCAACCCAGTACCTTTTTACTGCACGGGTTCAGTTTCCTTGTGCACTCCGCGTTGTATAGAATATATTATCCAATAATAGTATGGATACTATTATCTGTAGTTGAGTTTAAACTATTATTGGGACCAACGCTTCAGCCAGTACTTCCAATTAAGTACTTGATAAGTCATACTAGTAGGGCTTCGTTCCCTTTATTACTTTCCACTCAATCTTCGTCTAGATCTCAGGATGACAGTCTCTTCTGGCCCAACACATAGTTGGCAGCTATCCCTGATTTGTGGTTCCCTTTGTCTCTAGATCCCCACTCAGATCTCTACTATTCTCCCTGAGAGTCTTCCAATTATTGCCTTCTGCAATAATATCCTTGAGATGGAACTTCACACTGGATGCTGATAGTCTATCTATAACCAAATCTATAAGCTACTTTGGTAATGATAATGTTTTTATTATAGTGTATCCTAGGGAATCATATAGTAGGATATTTGGCCATCTAACCCTCAGTTGACACCTCTCAATGAAACGGCAGCCATTGCTATTAAATCACCCTTCCTCATCTCAGCAGCGATAGTCTTCCCAGCCTGAGCTAGGATTCTGTCATTAGACATCCTTGAGACCTCAAACGGAAAGAGTTGGAAATGTGTCCTTAATGTTTTCCTCTCAATGCAAGCAAACAACCATAATTGGCTAAAAACCTGCTTAGGTAATGGGACTTTTTACCCATTATGGCAGGTCACTTCATGTACCAATCGATTTTCTAGTTACAGGTGGCATCACTCGCCTCACAACTCACTATTCATTCCCAATCAGTTGGTGATGAAACCCAACCAATCCCTATTGGTACACCTGATAGTTAATCACTATCAGATGACCCTATTTCGTCGGCTACTCCACCCGATGAGATATTAGGTATTCATCTGGATTGATCCCCAACAGATACGACCAAGTGAATATCCCAAAATCCCCTAAGCATAGTTCCTCCAAAATTCAGGCTAACCAATTTCTGATTCAATTTGCCTTAGTGAATTTTCCCCCAAACACCAGATAATCTAGCAGGCTGAGAATATGGGCAAAAATCCCAACACATCCCCCCTCTTGCCTAGATTTCCAGTGAGAAAAGGACGGAGGCATGAGAAAACCGCTTCAGACACCTGGTTGAATACTTCATTTGGTTCAAGTGGAGTACACTCATCAATACTCAATGCTGCTCAGGATGACCTTCAGTATGTGGCGTTCCTCCTCTTCCTCCTTGCTACTGCCTACTCAGAGAGCAGTCCCCCATGACCTTCTGTTGTGCTGGGCTGATTGATTTACTTGTGACAATACTATTCCCAGGATCCAGTTTCCCCCACCAGGGTATATGACCTGCTGTCATATTCAGGATTCTTGGTCCGGCGTCCTTGAATTCCTGATTCTCTCCTCATCCTAGACAGGAGAATCTTGCCGTTGATGTTCATTTCATGGCTTGATTAAGAATACTATTTCTATTCGCCCTCATTATTTCGCTCATAACTTCTTGGCTATAAGTCATTTTTAATTCTTCCCTCAAAAAGCTTATCTCATTAATCTTGAGATTAATTTCCCAAAATTGGAGCCTAATGGATTATAGAGTGCATAATGTCAACTTCTATATATTTCTGACATCCCCCCTCTAGTCCTGCTCATATTTCGAACTCAGAATCCCGCTACCAGCAGCTCCTTAACAGTCTGTCAGATCTGGACCTCCGCATTTTCCAGCAGATGAGTCGGGATGCTTGATGGAACCTCTTCTATGGTCCTTCCAAGACTCATACGCCTAGTGTGACACAAGCGGCTAGTCCTTCCATTGAATTACCAGAAACGGTAACCAATCCCTCCAAAACCAGGCTGGCCATCATTTCAAACAACTCTCAGCTGACTCTTCCTTTGCAGTTGATTCCTGAGTTGGACTTTGAAGCCCTCCTGGATTTGGCTCCTTTCGCTGATGCTCCAAACATCATTGTTGATGCTCCGGAGATCATGCCAGTCACTTTGGATTGTTTGTTCTTGGCCAGGCAGACTTGATCCCTGAGTTTTCCTTCTGAATCAGTCAATATTACAAACCCACTGTTCTGGTTTCTGAGCTTTCAATTGAAAACGGCATACACTTCGAGCTCCCCTATGCTAAACTCCGCGCCCAAGTCACCAAGGCATTGACATTAGTGCTGAATCCCTCTTATCTGGACAACCTTCTGGATCGGGATACTGCCACTTATGCTCTCCACTTTTCTGGCCAAGTTCTTTGAAGTTGGTTGAAGAAGCTTCCAGCCTCGCCTGACTTCCATCAGTCATTCAGTTTTAGCTTTCATGAAGCCCATAGTCGCCATTTGCAAGATGCAATATGCTCTTTGCACAACTACCTCTTCTCTGGAGCTTCTCATCACTATCTTCCATTGATGGCATTATTTGAGGGCATGATTTGACAACCCCATTGAGTATTCCTTTTTCACTGCCAGCTCACATATCTGGTATCCTTGATGAAGCCCATCGGCAGGTACTCAAGACAAATCTTCTGGCACCAGTGCCTTATCAGGATTACTCAGGGTTATTCACTAATTGCCTCTTTCTCTATTTCTGTTTTCCTCCCCGCTCCAGGGTTTCGTAATTAGCTTCTTCCAACATATCAATTTCTCTTCCCCTAGTCATATTTTCTCAGGGCTCAGCATCCACGCAACAAACGTGGTTTTGTGTAGGTCTCTCCCTCGCAAGTGTCTGATTGCACATTAATTTTTTTTTTAGTACTAGATGGTCCCAACCCAAGGGGGATTCATCGATGTATTGCACATCAATTTCGATGGGCTGTTTCTTCCTACCGCAATCCATCCTCCCTCCCCTAAGAGGCGACATAGGTGGAATCATCCCTGTACTGAGGACGACCAATAAAAATAAAAAATTTTAAAAAAATATTGGCTTTTTTCTATGCTTTTTAAGAATCTCTTTTTTTCCATTATATTTTATTATTTTTTTATCTTTATTCTCTTTAACTTCTATGAGACTTGACCTTGTTTTGGTTAAGAGGTCCATCTTTTCCCCCAAACTGGGTCCTAGGCACTTAAACCTACCAGTTTTCTATGGTTCAGAGGTCCTTTTTTCAGACTTAACAATCTAGATTGGTTCAGAGGTCCTTTTTTGGACTTGACCTAATCATCAGGACATGACCAACTTAATGGTTCATTGGTCCTTTGGGATCTCTTTTATTTTTTTCTTTGATCCAACGCTTTTAATACTTAGCATGGACTCGATGTAAAACTCTTCCATCCAAGAGATTATTGATGGAGTAAGCATCCATCACCATCTTGGTGATTACTTTAAATGGACATGACCACAATGCATCCAATTTATTTCTTCATCTGAAACCATGTGTATTGTAATAGGCGACTCTTTCTCCTATTTAATATTTTTCCAATGCTGGTTGGTTCTTAACATCTGTTGATTTCGCTTGTATCTTTTTATTCAAGGTTGTATCAAATGCTTGCAATTGCATATTGATCAGGATACTCATCAGTCAGTTCAAGTATTGCTTGGTACTCATTCCAGACGTAGGTTCTACTACTGAATATAATATTGGTGGCAACGCAGCCTTCCTCACATATAGTAATTCAAATGGCGTCTTTCCCGTCGCTGTATGATAACTAATGTTGTAGGTGAACATCACCAGACTCAGGTGTGTTCCCCACGCAGAAGTTCTCCCTGTGACTAGCTTCCTCAGCATCGCGGCCAGCATCCCATTGACCCGTTCTATCATTCTGTTCATCTCCAGCTGGTATGGTACTGACATGACTCCTCTGATCCCCATTATTTCATTTTGCCTTAATCACATGAGATGTGAAGTTGGTCCCATTGTCACTTATTAGGACTTGCGGACATCCATGCCAGTATACTACTTGATCCAAAATAAATCTTGCAGTAATGGTAGCATCAACTCTGGTTAAGGCTTTCATTTTGACCCATCTCATCAGATGGTCAATGGCTACTATAATGTACTTGACTCCACCTGTGCTCATTGCCAGTGGTCCCATCACATCAATGGACACCACATGCCAAGAAAATCCAGGTCAGACCAGTCAGTATCTAGTTGTATTCTTGTGTGGTTTATGCAGCTGGTATTCCACGCAACAAGCCAGATGATCTGCGACTTTGTAGTTAATCGATTCCTAGTAATAATACTGGCTAAGATGGTTGGTTGTTTTTCTCAGGCCTCCGTGCCCAACAACCTTGTGAGCTGCTTGAACTATTGCTGCTCTTTCCGACAGTTTTGGGAATAATAGCCACTTCCCATTGATCATCTTGAATACTTGTCCATCCATAGTCTTGGTGTTTTCCATTGCTTTTTGAAGCACACCTTGGATTTCTTGAGGCTCATTCTCGATTCTTCCTTTGACCATTCTCTGGAATAGCTCATTTGCCTTCGTGTATAACAACTGGACTTTTGGTAACTGCTATAAGCCATCCGCGTTCTGGTGAGAAGCCCCCACTTGGTGGATTATCTTATAATCATAAGCCTGAAGCTTAGGTGCCCATTGGTCCAGTCATCCTTCCAGTTCCTGTAGATTGTGCAGCTAACGCAGTGAAGAGTGGTTTATCACCACCTTAAAGTGCGTTCTGTGGACATACACCTGAAACTGCTTACAGGCGTAAATGACAGCAAGGCATTCATGCTCAGTCACGGTGTAATTCCTCTCAGTGGCTGAGAGTGTCCGGTCCACATATGCCACCAGATGCTCATCCCCAAGTTCTTCTACTTGGCTCAGTATGGCGCCGATTGCTGTCAATGAAGCATCATGTTGAATGATAAACTCCCGATCGAAATTCAGAAATTTCAAGATCAGCAAATTTATCAGATACTGGCGTAACTCATTGAAGGAGTATTGGGCCTCTTCATTCCATATGAATCCTTTTTTCAGATCCTTTAATAAATGAAACAAAGGCTCGGCTATTTGGGCGAAATCCTGAATAAGTCTTCTGTAATATCTGACCATCCCAAGGTTTAATTGGATGTCTTGGACACTTCTTGGCACAGCCATGCAATCTTAGCAGGTTCTTCTAGGGTTGCAGCTGCAATCCATTTGCATTAATCACAAATCCAAGGTATTCCAGCTCTTTTTTGAAGAAGTAGCACTTCCTTGGCTTGATCTTCAGGTTAGCTGTGGACAGTCTCTTAAAAACTTCCTTCAAGTGGTGCAGGTGATCAGTAAACGTTCTACTGAACACATTGATATTTTCCAAATATACCAGGACTCACAACAACTTCGGGTCACTTAATATTGCATCCATGGCCCTCTGAAACATTGCGGGCACATTGCAAAGACCCTGGGGCATTCTCGTTGGTTGGTATAACCCCTGTGCAGTGATAATTGCACATTTTTCTTGGTCTTCTTCTGGCAAGTCGATCTGCCAGTATCCTGAGATTAGGTCCATCGTAGAGAAATACTTTACTTCTCCTAATTGATCCAGCGCATTGTCAATCCTAGGTAGGGGATACAAATCCTTCTTTGTAACTTTGTTCAGCCTCTGATAGTCAATCACCACCCGATTTGATCCATCCTTTTTCTTTAAGATCAGAATCAGACTTGCCCAGGGATTTGATGATGGAACTAGAAGCCCATGCTCCACTAGTTTGCTGATCTCATCTTCCACTACCACTCTGGTGGCTCTTAATCTTAAGATTGGTCTCATCCTTATCAGTAAATTTTCCCCAGTGTCAACCTTGTGAATTACATCTCATGCGCATCCCAAATTGTGGTCGTCCTGAGTAAACACTTCCCAATATTTCTCGAATAATTCAAGCACCTCCTCCTTCTGCCCTTACAGCAGATTTGTGAGTTGCTCCCTATCAACCAATAGGTTGATGCTTTTAGCTGCCCTGACTGGTAATTCCATTTCCTCAAGAGACCCAAAATCATGGAATCATCTCAATTCAGCCTAATTGGCAGATTTCCCCATTGTTGACCTTGCAATTCACTTCATGTGTATCCCAATTCCTAGTTGTTTTTGGCCGAATATTCTCTGATACTTTTCAATAACTCGAGCATCTTCTCTTGCTGGCCTTCCAACAGATCAGCGAGTTGCTCTTAATCAACCAGTAGATTGATACTTTCAGCTACTCCAGCTAATATTTTCATCTCATTGCGGGTAGAATTTGCTCCATTTGGCCATCAGGATTTCTTGTCGCTTCTTAGGTCCAAACTCATAGGCCATAAAATTGATATTTATATATTATATATTTTTGTATATTCCTTTTGCAATGGGACTTGCAACCTACAAAAAGGCTCAGAGGTCCTTCTTTTCCCTTCATCCTAACTGGGTCCTGGGTACTTAAACCTACCAGTTATCATGGTTCAAAATCTTATCCTCTTAAGATTTAACCAACCATTTGGTTCAGTGGTCCCCTTCTGGGACTTGACCAAAATATCAGGACATAACCATTTAATAGTTCAGAGGTCCGCTGGGAACATTGAAATTATTTTCTCTTGGGCTCAATACTACTGATTAGTATTGACCTTTCTTCCTATATGACCAGCAGCGCTGTCTCCTAATGTATAGGCCTTACTTGACAACTTTGGTCAGTTCTCCTGAATTAGGCCTTTAATTTCGACTGGAAATTCATCCAACAGGCCCTAATTTTATCTCTTATTCGGCAACTGATGCTTTAAGATCTTTGTATCCCATCAGCCAACATTTTCATCTGATTGTCCAGCTCGTTTTTTCTCCTGAAAACGATTTTCAGCCTTCCTGGCTATCCTTAATTACACAGGTCTCTCTGGCCTCGTTAGCTTCATCCAATTTCTCCTGAATTGATGAACTCATCTCCAGTAACTTCTGATAAGTGATTGAGTGTTATTAAGTCAAATAATTCCCTCCACTATCTTGGATCAATCATTTCCTATTTTGACTTCATCTCTTCCTTGATATGGCAATCCAATTCTCTGGATTGATTGCTTCTTATTTCGTCCAATGCCTCATCTTAACACTCTCTCCTCAGGACTATTTAAAGCGGATCCAATTTCAACCTGAGTTGATCCTGCTGTTCCTTGGGACTATTTACAGAGGACCCAATTCCAACCTGAGTTGGCCCTGCTGATACTCTTCATCTCAAGTAGATGTCTGGTGGAACTGGTTTCCTTGCAGCACTAGACAGCTCATATCTAGGCTGCAAGTCCTTTTCTCTGAACTTGAATATCTTCATTTTGCTTCACTTGGAGCTCCACTGCTGAGCTGGGTGAGCGCCATTGAACGTGATCCTCTTCACGTTCTATCTTTGTTACTTCCTTCAGTAACATATTTCCAAAATTGGAAACATCTTCTTTGTATGACATTGTTAATAGAATCTTCACTCAACTACCCCTGTAGTGAGCACCAACTTGAAAAATTTACTTTGGGTTGATTATCAGTTGTCAACCCAGTAACCTTTTTACTGCACAGGTTCAGTTTCCTTGTGCACTCCGCATTGTATAGAATATATAATCCAATAATAGTATGGAGACTATTATTTGTAGTTGAGTTTGAACTATTATTAGGCCCAACGCTTTGGCCAGTACTTCCGATTAAATACTTGATAAGTCATACTAGTAGGGATTCGTTCCCTATATTACTGTCCACTCAATCTTCGTCCAGATCTCCTGATGACAGTCTCTTTTGGCCCAGCACACAGTCAGCAGCTATCCTGATTTGTGGTTCCCTTTGTTTCTAGATCCCCACTCAGATCTCTGCTCTTCTCCCTGAGAGTCTTCCAATTATTGGCTTCTGCAATAATATCCTTGAGATGGAACTTCACACTGGATGCTGATAGTCTAACTATAACCGAATCTATAAGATTATTTTGGTAATGATAGTGTTTTTATTATAGTGTATCCTAGGGATTATGTAGTAGGTGATTTGGCCATCTAACCCTCAGTTGACACCTCAAGAATGAAACGGCAGCCATTGCTATTAAATCACCCTTCCTCGTCTTGGCAGCAATGGTCTTCCCCATCCTGGCTAGGATTCTGTCATTGAACATCCTCAAGACCTCAAACAGAAAGAGTCAGAAACATGTCCCTAACGTTTTCCTCTCTTATCCAAGTAAGCCTAACATAATTGGCAAGAGAACTGCTTAGGTAATGGAACTTTTTACCCATATGGCAGGTCACTTCACCAACTGATCAATTCGCTAGTTGCAGGTGGCATCACTCGCCTCGCAACTCTCTATTCATTTCCATTCAGTTGGTGATGAAACCTGACTAATCCCAATCAGTACACCTGATAGTTAATCACTATCAGATGCCCCTATTTTGTTGGCCACTTTGCCCGATGAGATATTAGGTATTTATCTGGATTGATCCCCAACAGATACAACCAGGTGAATATCCCAAAATCCCCCAAATGTAGTTCCTCCAAAATTCAGGCCAACCAATTTCTTATTCACTTCGCCTTAGGGAATTTTTTCCTAGCGACACCAAGTAATCTAGCAGGCTGGGAATATGGGCAAAAATCCCAACAACATGGCTGCCCATTCTTCAATTAGACAATAGTTAAGCTGAAAGCTATATGATCTCATCATCACTCCAGAGGCTTGGGCTGATGAATACAAACCAGTCCAAAAAATTCTAGGTTGACACTCCCAAAAAACCAAGGTGGAAATTGGGAAATTATACTAGAAAGTAGGAGTAAATTAGCTGTCCTATCTTTAAATATCAGAGCGAGTGCCTGTAATCCTGAAGTCTCACACTATCTTTGGCCATGGCGGAGTCCAAAAACTCATGAGTGGGTTAAAGAGTGGTATTAATGGGGGGCATGATGGAGACTATAGCTGAAGACCTGGATGCCTGTCTGACCTGTAAAAACAATTTAGCTTCAAGACCCTTTATAATTAACAACCTACAAAGCTCCAACAACCCTTCCACACCATAGTTCTGGATGTAGTGGGTCCTCTCCCTCAGACTACTGGGGCAATTGTCATATCCTGGTTTAAATTAATTATTTAATTTTTTTTTAGTACCAGTGGTTCCCAACCCAAAAGGGGGAGCCACCACGCATCTTTATTTGCTTATGGGCCAAACAAAGGGATTATCACAAATTAAAAAATTTCCTAATATAGCCCCTAGGTTATCAGCCTAGGAAGCCATATCAGATGCCGAGGAGGCTTTAGGGAAGCTTTTTTCTGACGCCCGCTTTAGCTGGCGGACCATGGCGGACAACGTTGGGGTGGAAGCATCAGCGACATGAGGCATAAGGAGGTATAGTTGGGGTTTTCTTCATTAATAAGGCTGGCGGTGTCCATCGCCTCAACGTATTGAGTAAGTTGATGCTCAGTAAAATTGATGAGAGCCAGCACACAAGCAAATGACTTGATGCACCGGCGGGTTTCAGGATAATTGGGGTCAAAAATGAGAAGTTTTTGCTGCATTGATGCAAGCATGGCTCGCACCAAAAGTAAGCTCCTCAACTTCATTCTTTATATCTTCCTCAAAATCATGAGAAAATTGGGGATGAGAATACCCTCAACAAGAGGCTCCATTGCCCCATGGAGTTGCTAGTAAGGTGGATGTTGGATGGGGAAGCTGGAGCTGCAACTACATGTCAGTAATATTTTATAAATGGGAAACCCATTTTTTGGATGCAAACGGTGGGAACGTGATTTGGGAGGGTCAACAAAGAACGCCTCCAAAGCAGGATCAGGTTTCACGTGGCATGGCCGTTCATCCTCATCAATCCATTCAAGAGCCTCAAATGAATTGTATTCAGTCAGCTCTGGGACAGCCACAGGAATTGGGGCTGTGGCTGGAGCTGATTGGCCACATGCTGTTGACCATGGCAGCTAAGCTGAAACTGGGTCAGCCATCGACTCAGGATTCTGTAATCTGGTTAAATTTTCAAAATTTTTAGAATTTTTTAAATTTTGATTGACCGCCACTTTGGAAACAGTGCCAGAATTCCTCAACATTGGGGGTGTAAGATTGAGCCCCATTAAAAAAATTGGGGCGAGGCATCTGCCAGGGTGGCGCCCAAGCCTTGAGTGGTGGATGCAGAGGAAGTAGCAACTGTAGGGCACTTGTGCTTTGAGTGATCAAGCTTTAAAGTACAAGGGGCAAATGGTGCGGCCATTTTCGATGATCGCCCAGAATGAGTGATCAGGGGCAGATCTGATCATGGTGTGTAGGGGGAATTGTGAGGTGAAAGTCATGATAAAATGGGTGGATCGTTGCAAAGGCGCGAGGCCCTGCTAACTAATCATCCCCATTGGAAACTACAAACTGCAAATGGTGGCTGCGCCATAAATGGCCAAACCCTCTTATAGACTCATGGCAGAGGAGTTCAGCGGAAAGGAAAGAGGGCAACTTGGCGAACTGGACCACCAAAGTGGCCTCATCTGGGAGCTGGACGCGAATGATAGGCAAAGGAATTTTTTTAGAAATTAATTGCAGCTTGACTGCTGCTGCTGCGTTGGCTTCAAGTGGAAGCTGAGGTCAAAGTATCACTTAAAGGGGCAGAAGTCAATATAGCTGGAAGTTTGAAAACCGCCATGGCCATCTTGATGATGGCCGCGCTTGCATATGGGAAGAGATTCCCATATTTGACCCAGAGGCTAAAACGCAAATTGCTCCATGGGAGCACCAAAGGGCTCCGTAGCACCACCTGAGAGCTGGCAAGGTGTTGGGTCAAGTCCCGAGGGGGACATAACGCCCAGTAGCATTGGGAGGGCTAGCAGAGCCAGCCCGGGCGTGCTTCAGTGGCAGCCAAAAGATGTCAGATGGTGGTGCACCACCACCCCAAGCTGGGGCAGCAGGCATCAATTGCATTGACATTAGTAAGTTTTGGCTTGATTGAGCGGTTGTTATTGTTTATTTTTAAAAAATAAATTTGGCTTTGATTTGGGTATCAAAGTGAAAGAAAGATAATCTGAAGGTAGAATTAATCATTTTATCAAATAGGTTGAAGCTGTTGATCTCCCTGCTCAGACCGCCAATGTTACTTCTACCTTTTTACATTTAATATCTTTATGTGCCATGGTTGTTCCCAGGTCTTTCTTTGCGACAATGGGAAAAGCTTTACCTTCTGCGAGATAAAGTTCCACGCCACCTCTATGGGAGCACAACTCTTCTTAGCCCCTTACAATATACAAATGGGGCTATAGAAAAGTTAATGGAGCCCTGGTCTCTATAGTCCGCAAATGGCCAATTCAGACCTCTCCACAGGGATCTCTACGCACCCAGCGCGCTCATTGTGCATTGTATTAGTTACCAGCACATCCTCAAAATGTCACTTTTCCGTGTGTTGTATGGTCAAGAACTTGGGGTACCAGCTTTATCGGCAAACAATATTTTTTCTGACATGACTGACCCTAAACAAGCCATGAAAAGTTGGCTCAGAACATCATCCAACTACAAGAAGATGTTATGACTAACTTAGCAAAAACTGTCACTAAAGAATGTTAAGCCGCTAAACTTTTCTTTCTCATTGCAATCACTTTTGCAACCTATTCAATTCAAGACTAATCTAGTTTGATAATCTCACAGAGGAGATTAGTCTGCGCCCATGTCAGGGAGTAGTTGGGCAAGCAAGGTAAGAGGAGCAGGCGGAAGGCCCGCGGCCTCCAACATTCAAAAACGACCCGGAGAATCTGGCGGAATAGACAAAAATCTCAAAAAGCTGGTGGTCACTATTTCCCCAGAGATACTCTCGTGGCAAGCACGATGCAACCAGTACATCAACACGCCACACTCCCAGCCACTTTCGTCAATGGAATTCAGAGTCCATGTTTATCTGGACATCCAAAAAACGGCCTTATGGGAATAATTTGTGAAGATGTACACAAAATTTTCCCGACTGTGGTGTATGTTGCACCTCACTCCATGTTGCATGTTTGGCTGGACCTAGGTTTTGAAAGCAAAATAGCAGCAGATGAGGCTGCAGCGGGGCGCATAGTGGTTGACCTCCCTGAAGGGCAATGGGTCATCGAAACTAAATGCACCAGATGAACAAAATCAAACCAAATTTTCCTCACGTTTGACTTTTTGCCTACTACGGTAAAACGTGACATTTTGGAACAACACCTGAAAGATGGTATCGCCGTATACAGCGAAATACAATCTTTTGAAATGCAACGCTTCATGCTGATGCCACACCTGTGCACTGGCAAAGCCATCGCAGTTCTGACCCCAACTGAGGAGATTGCGAAGGACCTAACCCAGATCCTGCACTACACTTTTATTGATATCGCAGGGCATACCACCCACCCATTCCAGGTAACCATGGACAGTGCGCCCCCCATTTGCACCCACTGTGATGCATTTGGCCATAAGGCACATGCATGCCCCATCTAGGAGGGCATCACATTCCAAGAGCACCCCTCAGCGGCCATGGTCAACGGAGAGGCGCACTACAAACCAACTGCAAGCACCAAGGAGGCTTTCCCGTGGGGAGCACAAGGCTGCTACCTATTGGTAAAGCCCATCTCCCCGCAGGAGCGGAAGAAGGCCAAGCAGGCCCATAGGGCCGCGGCCAAGGAACCGGACAAGGCCACCACTGCCATCCCACACTCACAACGCCAGGAGGCATGGAGACCTTCGCAGTTGAAGCAACTCAGGAATCCATCATCCAATCAAATTGGGAAGCCCATGCCAAGCAGGCCACTCAATCTGAGGATCTGATGGGAGATTTGATCTCACCCAATCGATGTACCCAAGCTCCAGTCAAAACCGACTTGGGACCTATCCCAACTAAAAAAATTTTTTTGACCCGCTTGATGGTGCACCAAACTCATCTACACCGCAAAAAATTCGTCCAACATCGGGAAAACAAAAAGCAAAGGCCAAAGCCAACGCGAACCTTTCTGATAAAATCAAAAAAACTACTGATAGCGTTGCTGCAAATACCCACGCTGCCGTGAATGCCCATGGGGATCTAGAGGAGGCTAGCGGGCCCAGGTGCCCACCCCCTCACACCTAAGGTGCGATGGGGGAAACCTTCACTCTAGGGACACTGAATATCGCCGGACTCAAGGCCTCCCCATCCTGGGCTAGGAAACTGAGTTTTTTACAACACAATTTACCCGTGGATATCCTGGCCATCCAGGAGTCCCACTGTCCACGAGGTTCCAAGGAAGCTTGGAAAACAATGCTCCTCCCATCCCTATCCTTTTGGTCAAAGCACTGTGGGGTGCTAATTCAGAAAAATAATTTTTTCAAATTCACATCCTCATTAACATTCCTAAATGGCCGAGTGCTCATCATCACCTTCTCATGAGCCAACGTTGTGCACGCAATCATCAACATCTATGCCCAAACGGTGCACACAAGCGTTGGGCATTTTTCTTGTTGGTCAAATCCCTCCCGCTACCCCCTGATTCTTTCCTAGTTGGCAACATGAACTGTTGGCTAACCTCACCAACGGACCTGTGGCCTCCCTCACCCCGCGCCCCACAGGGTCACGTAGAACTACACGTTCTAAAGGCCACCCTTGGGTTAATGGATGCACTGCCTCAACATTCCCCACTGCTCAAAAACATGATGCATCCCCACGCCCACAATGGCCAATTAAGGTCCATGACCCGCATCGACCTTATTCTAATGCTGGCAAAATTCCAACTCCACATTTCTCACTTCAAAACAATGAAAATAGAATTCTCCAACCACCGACTGGTCTTGATAACCTACCACTTACCCGTCACAGTTGCAAAGGCCCCACATTGGTGCAAAATCTGCCCCCCCGAGCTTGCATCACCAGGATTTTCCGCGTGGGTGGAAGAGGCAACTTTGGCAAAATTGTTTGTTGCACCATTTTTCACGGACCCCATTTCCACATGGGCAACTTTCAAAGAGGACACCATCCGCCACTTTCACCATCTCTCCTCCAGATTCTCACGAGCCACATCGGCAGTTATCTTGCTTGCTCTGGCAGAATTGGCCCACTTGGAGTCCAATATCCCAGCCACAGGATACAGCCCTGCATGGGGCCGGAAGTGGGCGGAGGCAGCCGCCCACCTCAATGCACTTGAAAGGCAACAAAAACATTGGGTTTGTGTCCAATACAGGGCCACACACATCACTAAAGTTGACAAGTGCACCGCATACTTCTTTAAAAAAATTTTGCACCACGCCAGAGTGTGGCCTGCACACAGGTGTGATGATCGGATAATTCCATTGTGGACACACCGGCCAAAGTGGCAATCAAAATGCAAAAATATTACTCCAGATTATACTGAGCCAAACCAATTCAGCTGGCCGAAGTGGCAGAATTTCTCGACTGAGCTCATATCTGCACCATTTTCCAATACCCGGAGATAATGAATTTAATTACTCTGGACAAATTATGGACAGCCATTTGTGGTGCACCAAACCAAAAATGCCCAGGCCCAGATGGCATTCCATATGAGATCTACAAAAAATATTTTAAATATATATCCCCATTGCTGCTAGCCTCACTTAACCAAAGCCTGTTGGAAACGCGGCTCCTACCAGGAGGACATGAGGCCTTTACAGTCACACTCTTCAAGAAAGGGGATAAGCTTGACTTAGCCAACTGGCGCCCCATTTCTCTAACAAACACAGACACCAAAATTTTAACAAAAATCATGGCTAACCATTTAGGGACTGTAGCATCTGCCACCATCTCCCCAGAACAATTTGGTTTCATCCCCAGAAGGTCGATTTGGGATAACGTGCACTCCGTGGCTAATGCATGTCAGTCCACAGCCTCTGGGGCACTGGTATTCTTGGACCAACAAAAGGCTTATGATAGAGTAAACTGTGAAAACCTAAGGGCCTGCCTCCACCAATTCCGCCTACCCCCCGCTTCATAAACTGGGAAATGCTGCTCACGGAATCTGCAACAATGGCAGTGCGTGGCCCAGGCTTCCCAATGGAAGTAGTCCGCCCTCAAAGGGGCTTGCGACAAGGGGACCCCCTGAGCCCACTCTTATACAACTTTAGCCTTGACCCACTACTGCATAATGTGAATGCCCAACTCACTGGGGTCCATGTGCCAGGCCAAACCCCAGTCAAGATGATGGCATTTACAGATGACTGTGTGGTTGGGTTGTCTAATAAAGATGCACGCGCACTTGAAGCTCTCATCCAGGAGTATTCTCAGGTAAGTAATGTGGCACTGAATGCCTCCAAAACTGAAATCATCCTCCTTGGTCGGTTTCAGAACTGTTGGGCCCCAGCAATTAGTTCTCAACCCATCCCATCTGCTCGCCCACGTCCACGCCTTACTAACTCAACACACACCGCTCCACTGGTGCTCCCCTTCATGCCACGTCCTACCATAAGACTGGTGCGCCATCTGGGCGTGTGGATGGAGGCAGGCAGATATGCGTCAGCAGTAATGGAGTGCCGTATACTGGACAACGTGATGAAGCGAATCGCCTCTCTCAGAGCCCAGCCTACTACCCTCACTGGCAGGGTTGTTCTTGCCAACTCTATGCTCCTATCCAAAGTCTGGTTCGGAGCCCACGCCATCCCCTTCTCCCCAAGCTTCTTCAAATCCCTGTTTGCTTTGCTGCAAGGATGGCTTTGGTCAGGCCGCCCTCCACCAGTACGGCTAGAGGTCATGTTTGGCCTGCATCATCATGGTGACATGGGCCTGCTTGACTTCAAAGCCCATGCTGCCAAGATCCTGGGCACCTGGATCGCGGCCGTCACCACTCCTACACTCCCATTCCAACACTGGTCCCGCGCGGCCTGCTCCAACTTCTCCTGAGCCTTGGGGCCTCAACAATCCATCAAACCCCCACTCCCTGATGAAATACCTCGCATCATACACATCGGCCACAGGTCCTCACGGGACTAAAACCCACTACAAACGAATCCTACTCTCCATGCGAAGTGCAGAGTGGAGAATTCGTATTAGCAGACATACAACCTGAATAGGACGCCCTTCTCCTCAGTTCACACAAGAGGTACAGGGGCTACCCATCCATGATGGCGTGATCCCCATTCGACCCCATGTCCTATCCAGGGTGGACTACCTGGACATGATGGACATCCCTTATTCCACTGAGACCCAAAAGACTATCTGGAAGTATGCACACCATCCTCTAATGCAGCCTCAAGTCCGCTCCCATGTGTGGCGTTGCCTGAGGCGGGTGTATCATACAGCTGAGCGCTCTAACGCTTTACACTCATCCTGTGTCATGTGTGGCCAGTATGGAACGCTTTTCCACAGCCTGGAGAAGTGCCCCACCTCTAAAGTGATATGGCGCGAGGTTCAACGTCTGCTGGGCCAGGATCAAACGCATCCCTTCAGTCTGTCAAGAGATATGTTTGCTTTATCAATGGCCTCCCCCCTTCCACCCTCCCTCTGTGCTCTGGTGATTGCAATCGCCATGTGGACTATCCACAAGATTGTCTTGGATGCCATTGCTGGCTCCACCCCCACCCTCCCAGAAGCTGTCCACAGATTCCGGTCTCATTTGGTGGACCACTTTCAAGCGTGGATGTTTGGATACCTCCCACCGCGTCGCCGACAGCTGGTCTCCTCCTGGTTCCCAGTCTAGTTCATCAAATCAGACCCCTTCCTCCACACGTGCTCAATAGTGGCTTCGGCCCCTTCACACGTTCCCTCCCCTTCCCCATAAGTGGCGTTCCCGCTGGCAACAAGAGATAGCATCGCTTCTCTGGGGTGCCTCCCCTGGTACTAAGTTTGTCTTTCCTGAGTCATATTCGGAAGTGTCTGTCCCATAATTGGCCTTCCCCGCAATAAATTTAAAAAGAATGTTAAGCCGCTAATGAGGGAATGGCCCTTCTTTCTTCCTTCCAAATATTAGATTTGGTACGTTATTACCACAATCAAATCACCCCTAGGAGTGAGAAGCATGGGTCTATATGTGAGGGGCCTTTTGTAGTCACATAATTGCTGGGATGAATGCTTTATCAAATCCCTTTATTCTGGAGTTACAATCAACTGGGTTCATGGCCAGTTCTTGAGCCTTTATTTACCCCCTACACTCTAGAAGAGGTAATGTCAGACAATTACTAGTCAATAAGGTGAAAAGAGCATTTTGGAGCTAAATAACGATAATCTTGGCCAAAAGACCCTGGCTGATTCCCGGTGGAACCCTTCAAATTGGGGTAATACTTTTATTAATACTTCTCAGGCACATAGCACGAGTTTGGGTAGTTGGATTGCACTGACCATGCGGAATAATTAGGGGAATCTGTCCTAGGTTCCTTCCCAGTCCACTTATAGTTTACTTCACACACCTAGGCAGAGACCATCCCCTTTTATAGGGTTGGAGGGGTCCCACAAAGTGCAAATATTTTCCCACCCAATGATTGGGTTATATATTAAAATTTTTCATAACGAACTTGTCCTACCCAGTATTGACCCTCCATTGTCTGTTCCATTAAAGCGAGGCAAAGTTTTGAAAGCTCCAATAGGCCTGAAAACCATATTCCTTAATTTAACTATTACTAGTCTATTTTCAAATTTTGCGCCTCTCCCACTTTGAGCCTTGACACATATGTATACTATACATCATGATATAAAGAGGGTTTGCTTCTTGACCCTCAATTCTGAATAATAAAAAACTTATAAAATCGACCCTTTTTTATCTACTTATAGTATTAGTAGCTTTAAGATAAGTGGTCAAAAACTCTCTGAAAAATATTTAAAACAGCTTTAGAGAGTGTTACGTTTCATGCAAAAATTATTGTGTAAATCCAGGGTAGAATAGCACCAACAAGCTTCCAATTTCCTTGGATTCCCACAATATTGATAGTATACAAGATGATTTAAAAATTACTTGTGTTAGTTCATAAAGATGATAGCAAAGTTTTTAGAAAATTCACTGAGAATTTTCATCACTTAAAAGAAGTGTTCAACTGCCTTGCCAAGGCTGATAAATATCTAGCTGCATAAAGGTAAGTTGATATGAATGCAAATTGAATATCTGGGTTTCATCATTGATAAACATAGCCTATTTCCCCATCCATTAGATATTGAAGACATCAAACAAATTAGGCGGTTGGGTAACAAATGCAATAGTTAGGTGTTCCTTAGAATGTAAGGGTATCTAGTGCCAGTTTGTGAAGAATTTTAGCAAGATAGGTGAACCATAGTTCATCTCCCTAAGAATTATGTACCATTTGATTGAACAGGGAACTGTAAGTTGGCCTTTAATAAATTAAGGCTCAACACACTCAAGCGCCACTACTAATGTACTTAAAGTTTAGTAAACAGGTATTCAGATAGACAATTCTCTCACCGCTGTCAGGGGTAGTGTTATCACTGTCTAATTCTGAAGGGATTAAGCATCCCGTGGCTTATTGCAGAAAAACGTTGGAAATTCATAAACTAAAAGAGTGAGTATACTGAGAAGGAATGCCTGGCGGTCATCTACACATACAAACAATTCCAGGTATATGTCCACGTAGGGAATTTTACAGTATTAACTAATCATGTCTCCCTTTGTTGGTTACATAAAATCAAGAAGCCAGAAGGGCGGCTGGTTTGATAGGCTTACAAATTCCTAGCCTATAAATCATAAATTCACCACCGCACCATCATAAAACATCTATACGCTGATGGTTTATGTAGACTTCCCACTTTGGCCTTAGCACCCAATGTGACTGATGATTTATCTCTAAAATTCTAGCCCAAAAATATGACAATGAACCAGTGGAAGTTCTGTGCTCTCTAGAGGCTTTAAGGAGGAGCACCGTTGTTAAAAATTGATTCTTAGTAAAGTTATCAACAAGCAGCTATATTGAATTCCTCACTCAGTGGAGTTTACTAATATTTTTATTGTGGCCCACAAGGCAACAGGACATTAAATTTTAAGAATACTATTGAGATGTTAAAACAACACTACTATGGGGAATTTATGCATTTTAATTTTCATAAGAACCACAGTTGTAGTAAGAGATGCTGTCAAAATTTTAGCCAGATGGATTCCTCCAATGATTAATTGATACGTGGGATGAAATGGAAAATCTCAGCAGAAGGGCTCAATGACTTATTTTGTGGTTGTTTGTATGCTTGATATGCAGATGCTCCACAAGCTGGGTCAATCTGAATCAATATTACCGATATTGGATGATAGGATTGGTCAGGGCTAATCTAAACCTGATTTGGTTTAAAAATCATTGCCAACTAGTAGCCAAGGATAATCTACTGATATTAATTTATTATAAGCTGATGAAAGGCAAGTATTCCGAAATCAAAGACGAAAAAATTTGTTTCTGATGCTTAATATAAATGTTGACTGTAAAAGCTAAAACTGAGATGCTGCCAAATGAAGGTGAACCCCAAAAAGATTGACTAGAAGAGTCAAAGAAAGTTATCAGCAAGAAGCTGAAATATCCAGAGTTTAAACTAAGTGACCAAAGCTTTTTTAGCGCATATAAGTTGACCCAAAGGTGAAAACAATAATTAATAATGCTACAATAATAAACTTATATGACTCATCTGTAACTAAAGGCCAAGGATGAAACAAAAACTAATAGACAGACATTGTTAAGGACGGAGTGAGAGGGTTGATACCAGGGAAGAAAAGAGAAGTGCAGCGGAAGGAAGTTAAGTGGTTGGTTGGATGATCCAATGAAGATTTGATAAATAAGTAATGGGTGCAGTAACCACTTTGAGTATTAATATCTGGTGCTCCCTGTTAGAAAATTACAAGTCAAATATTGTAATAAGAGTGTTTGGGATGAAAAAAGCAAACATATTGGCCAAAAGACCCTGGTTATTTTTTGGTAAAACCCCTAAGATCAGAGTAACACTTCTATTATCAGTCGGGAAAATAACATATGTTTGGGCAGTCAGATTAATCTGAATCATCAGCCAAATCTGGGGATCCCTTCTGAGGTCTCTCCCCTTCATACTTTATGGCTAATATAAACAACACTACAGAGACTGGACCCTCTTATAGGATTGTAGGGGCCTCGCCAGGTGCAAAAATTTTCCCATCAAATGATTGGGTAAAATACATCAAAACCTTATCTATTGAATCAATACAACCCATCAAGATTTACCATTTTATAAATGTGGGGTAAGTCTTGACCTATCCAATAGTTTGAATTTTGATATATCCTAATTTAGACTTTACTAAGCAATCCATATTTTGAGCCACGACATCTTAAATTGTAAGGAGAGTGTCTATAACTATCATGTTCCCAGCGTGGTAGTGCATGGTGAATAAGGCCTACGTCAGGAAACTAGTCATTAGTAGTAAAGTTACTAAAGCCCAAAAGAGGGTGCTTGAGCTGTAATAACTTAAGTCAAGGATGGTTATCATAAGAGGAAAGAACCTAACTTGAGGCATGCGGTGCTTATAGTAGGAGTGTATGGGTGACACAGGATGGAGGGAACTTGGGTGGCCCAACGGTGCACAGGCTGAGAGACTTACAGTTGTTAAAATTAAATGATTAAAGTTGCACAAACCTCCTCAAAGAGGTCTGCGCACAGGTTCGTTCATGATAACATATATATATGTACTAGGGAAAGGTTTCATTAAGAGGATATTTGACCAACAAGAGAGTTTGGTCTTGAGGAAAAGGAATTAAGAGAATTTGAGGAAACAATCAATCAATAGAAGCAGAGCTAAGCTAAGGTGCATCAATAAGTGCATGCTTCCACCAGGCAGTAGACTATATTTGGTAATTGACCAAAATTGGGTTATTGATTGTAGGAGAGGCTGACCTGAGCTGAAAATTTCGAAAATTGAATGGGTTTTGAGACCCCATTCACTGAGAAACCAAAGTGAACCATCTTTATTAATTGAAATCTAGTTCCTTTTTATGCACCTGCTGTTTTATAGGGCCGAACTTCTCTTGCATCTTTAGGTCCAATCTGAGTGTACCTCGCCTTCACCCAGCGTTGATACACGGTATGCTTGAGGATCAGGGGGCATGTCAACTTCACCTTCTTGGCAATGACATGCAGCTTTTTCCTTGGTATTTGTCCCCAAGATTATGTCATTTTTAAGCCATGACATTACCCTCTCGTCCTTTTGGGGCTCCACTCTCCCCCCAGGGGCTTGCGCCAGGGAAGTTCTTGTGGGTTGGGGCAATTTCAAAGCAGCAACGGTTTTCTTTGACTTTGATCCAATAGATTTTTTAACACTTTTTGGAAAATATCAATCAGGTATTGGGCATTTGCGCAGTTTCACGCTGATACACAACTGTTTTCCGCTGCATCAAATCCTTTCCAGGATTCCAGGTACTCAAGTCTTCTCTTTAATCGGCGAAAGGCTACTAATTCCACTTCCCACTCTGGAGCCCCATCCACGAGATATGCCTCAGGAGTCTTTGGTGGAGGGTGCTCAAACAACGCAAATTTTCTCTTATGAAAGACAGAAAAAAAACCAAAACGAAGAGGGAAGATCTAACTGGTATGAGGCGTGGCCCACCTTTCTAACAGTGCGGTAAGGGCCAATCCTCTTCAGTCCCAGCTTTTTGCATGTCTAATTGATAGGGAAGTTTCAAGCATCAAGCATCACGAGATCCCCTTCTTTGTACGCTGGACCCACTCATCTCTTATCATCAGCGTTCTCCTTAAATACTTGCATTGCCGCCTCCAAACTTGTAGAAACTCCCTGATGTATTTTCTTGATTGTCTTAGCAAAGTCTACCACCGCTTTAACTTTGGATCCACAGCAGGGCTCCATGTTGAAGCGGGGTTAAACCCATGGTTGCAAAAGATAAGGAACAACCAATGGACGCATTTAACGCGTTGTTTAGCTAAACTGGGCCATAGGAAGGTGAGAGACCCAATCAGAATGAACCGTGGCAAAGTAACACTGCAGAAACCTGTTATAAGCACTGGTTCACTCGTTTGGTATTTCCATCTGATTGGGGATGATAAGCAGTTAAACGGCAGGGGTGAATCTGAAGAGTCTTACACAATTTTTTCTAAAAGACAGAGGTAAACTGGGGTCCCCAATCACTAATAGTTTCTTACAGGACCCCGTGAAGCACAAAGACATGAGTGACGAAGAGTCTAGCAATCTCAGCCATGTTTAATATAGTTCTGAAAGGAATAAAGTGGGCGAAATTTGTAAAATGGTCCACCACTACCAAGATGGCATCATAACCAACAGAAATAGGTATTTCCACAATGAAATCCACAGATAGGGAAGTCCAGAGCCCTTCAGCCTTTTGAACTGGTACCAACAACCCCGCTAGAGTTTATGTCAATTTGGTTTCATTTTATTGCAGATCAGACACTCTTTAAAATACCTTCCCACCTGAGTGAATAAGCCTTTCCAATTCTATTTATATTGAACTTTATCCAAAGCCTTTTCTTTCCCAGGATGACTAACGGTGATACCATCATGATGGTTCCAGATGATGTTCAGGCGAAGTGGTCAAGAAGGAACTATAGGCGGCCCTGAAACCTCACCATTTCATTTTTTACATTATAACCCCTGGTTAGGTCCTCCTGATTTAGCACGCTTTTAGCAAGATTCATAGTATATTCACCAATAACGGCTGAGAAAGGGCTAACTTTCTGAACATACGGTATTCCTGTGCAAATTCCAGAGGAGAGAGCGCTGCTTGATAGCCTTGGAAGAGGAACGTTGAGACAAAATCATACCCGGTGGAACCATCAACTGGGTATTATAAACCTCTACCTCCTTTGGATCGTGAGCTAATGCATGATTTTGACTCAAAGCATCCGTTAACCCATTCTCCTTGCCCTTAGTAAACTCATAAGAAAATGCAAATTGGGCAAGGGTCTCATGCCAACGGTCTGCCATGGGTTAAGACATGTGGTGCATGGTAGTACAGCAAGGCACGGTGATCTGTATTTATGAGGAAAGGTTAGGAAGAGCCATGCAGGTGATGACGACTATAAGTCAACGCCTCCACCACTGCTAATAACTCTTTGTCATACACGGCGTAGTTTAACTCAGGCAGAGACATCATCCTATAAAATATTACCTGATGCTCTAACCATCTTCGCCCACTTGTAAATAGGCAGCCGCTATGGAGAAGTTGGAGGCATCAGTAGCTACAATAAATTCTTTTTCAGGATCTACATGTCGAATGATTGACGTGTACAAAAGGGTGCACTTTACTGCTTAGAAAGCATCCTCCAAAAAGGGGGACCACTGAAGCACTTTTGCACCAATTGCCTTATACAAGGGCGCCATCACATCAGAATGATTTGGCATGAACTTCTTGAGGAACGTAAAAGTCACCAAAAACTCCTTAATTCCTTGAATGAAGTTGAAGTGGGTCACTCACAATTCACCTTCTCCTTGTCTGGAGTTATCATGTGTCCTTGGTTAACACGACGTTGCCCAGAAAAGTGACCTGGGACTTGAAGAATCTATAATTGCTGATCTTCAGCGTAAGGCTGGCTGCCTTTAAACTCTCCACCACTTGCTGAAGGTGTACTTCATGGGACTCATGATCAGGTAAAAACACCAGAATACCATCCATGTAGGAAATCGCGCATACCCCCAGAAGGTCCTCCAAAGCTGCATTAGTACGGCGTTGAAATATATCAGGGGCATTCTTAAGCCCAAAGGGCATGACCTGAAACTGAAAAAACCCTTTTCTGGTACAGAATGCGGTTAACCACTCCTGTCCCTTTCTAATACAGATCTGATTGAACGCATTTAGGCAATCCAGTTTGGAGAAAACTTTAGCCTTCTCTACATAGCGTGCAATTTGTGAATCCATAGGGTTGGAATGGAGATCTGGTACAGTAACATTGGTTAGATTCCCATAATCTACACAAGGGCATAAAGTTCCATCAGCCTTCTCCAAGAAGAGAAGCGGGGAGCAAACCGGTGAGGTACGCTGATAAATCCCGCCTTTGGCTAACTGCTCCTTAACTCACACATCTAATGCTGTTTCCTTCCATATGATCAAGGGGTAAATCAGGGAAGATATGCACACCAGATCACCTTTGATCTTGAACTCGCAATCAAACTCTGAATGAGCAGGTAATTTATCGGCTGGAGTTGCATCAAACGATGATTTCAGACCCTCCAAACAAGAAGGTAAAGGTACCTCCAGTGAGGGCTTCAACAATGGAGCAATACTGAGGGTGTGGATATTAGGCCAGCGGGGAAAAT
>JAKSZP010004496.1:0-59558 GCA_022478985.1 Massospora cicadina
AATAACTTAAATATATATCTGTACTCATAATTACTCTGTTTTCTATAAATGCTTTTTTTTATTATGGAATCCGGGGAATTTTAAGGGGGGGGATTCGGTCATCAAACCCTTTTTACACCCTTCAAGAAATGGCACCCTTTGCCATTAAACCCCCATCCTCATCTCAGTAGTGGTGGTTTTCCCCCATTCTGGCTAGGATTCCATCGTTGGACATCCTTGAGAAAAAAAGCAGAAAAGGGTTCCCTAACGTTTCTCTATCCAAGCAAAACCAACTATATTTGGCTATTGACCTGCTTGGGTTTATGGGACTTATTACTCATTAAGGCAGGTCACCCCCAACCAACAACTTGTTGCAGGAGCATCACTCCCTCAAAATTGCTAATTCCCAATCGTTGGGATGAAACCTACGTCCCCAATTTGTGGCATATAGTTAATCACTTAGATTCCCCTATTTTATTGGTAATCCCCCCCTAAATGAATTTATTATTCATCAGATTACCCCCCCTGATGGAAAACCCCAATTTACATGGGGCATATTAACTCCAACATCTTTGCTTTACCAGGATAACCAACGGAGTCCATCATGATGTCCTGGATGATTTCCAGGCGCAGTAATCCAGCAGGAACCCATAGGCGCCCCTAGAACCACACCATCTCATCCTTCACTGATAATCCCTGGAGAGATTCTCTTAATTTAAAGCACTCTAAGCAAGTATCATATTATATTTGGCTTCTAGCATCTGAGAAAGGAATACCTTTTTGAACATACTATAATACTCTGCATTTTCCAGAGGTGCAAGAGCTGGCCCATTGGCCAGGGGAGAGGGAAGTTGGGACACAATTTTTGGCGGAACCATCAAATGTGTGTTATGAACTTCTATCTCCTTGAGATTGGGTGCTAAAGCAGGGTTGCAGCTCAAAGCATCCGCCAAACCATTATCCTTGCCCTTAGTAAACTCATAAGTGAATGCAAATTGGGCAAGGTTCTCATGCCAACGGGTCTGCCGTGGGGTTAGGACATGAAGAGCGCGGTAGTACAGCAAGGCACAGTGGTCTGTACGTACCAAAAAGGTTGGGATGAGCCATACAATTGGTGACGCCAATAAGTCAGAGCCTCCACCACTGCCAGTAACTCCTTATCATAAACGGCGTAAATCAACTCTGGCAAAGACATTTTCCTAGAAAAATATCCCACTGGATGCTCTATCCCATCTTCGCCTACTTGTAACAAGGCGGCCGCTATGGAAAAATTGAAAGCATCAGTAGACACAATGAAACCCTTTGAAGGGTTGACATGGCGAAGAACAGACATGGACAACAGGGTGCACTTCACTTCTTGGAAAGCATCCTGCAAAACAGGGGACCACTGAAGCACCTTGGCACCGCTAGCCTTGTATAAGGGAGCTGCCACCTCAGAAAGAATGGGTGTGAACTTCTTGAGGAACGTACATTCCCCTAAAAAGCTCCTCAATTACTTGACCAAGGTGGAGGTTGGCCACTCACAAATAGCCTTCTCCTTGTCAGGAGTTATCATGTGTCCTTGGTCAAACACGACGTTGCCCAGAAAAGTGAACTGGGACTTGGAAAATTCACATTTACTGATGACTAGCGTAAGGCGTGCGGCCCTCAACCTCTCCCTTTTGCTGAAGGTGTACTGCATGGGACTCCTGATCAGGGGAAAACACCAGGATATCATCTATGTAGGCAACCGCCCATACCCCCAACAAGTCCCCCAATGCAGCATCAATGCGGCGATGAAAGATGACAGGGGCATTCTTAAGCCCAAAGGGCATGACCCAAAACTGGAATATTCTTTTTCTGATGCGGAATGCGGTTAACCACTCTTGGCCCTTCTTTAGCAAGATCTGATAGAACGCATTGAGGAAATCCAGCTTGGAGAAGACCTTCGCCTTCTCCACATAGTGTGCAATCTGTGAATCCAAAGGGATGGGATGGAGGTCTGGTACAGTAACGTTGTTAAGGTTCCCATAGTCTATGCACGGGCGTAGAGTACCATCAGCCTTCTCAACAAAGAGAAGAGGGGAGCAAACATGGGAGGTCCGCTGAAAAATTGCCCTTTGGCTAACTGCTCCATCACCCAGACATCTAACGCCTCTTCTTCCCGGATGGTCAAGGGATAAGGGGGAAAAATATGCACCAGATCCACAGTGAGTTTGAAGTCACAGTTGTACTTGGAATAATTAGGTAGCACATCCGCTGAAGCTGCATCAAAGGAAGATTCCAAACCCTCCAAACAAGAAGGTAGGGGAACCACAACAGTTGGCTTTAGCATAGAGGCAAGGCTAAGGGTGTGAAGGTGGGGCCAGTGGGGCAAGTCAACCTGAGCGTCAGCCTCAGACAAAGGAGAAACTAGGGTGCGACCATTCTTTACTGTTAGGGATAGGGTATTCTCTTTCAAGTTGGTTCTAACATCAAACTTCCGCCACCATTCCACACCCAAAATGATAGGGTACAAGAGGTTTTTGATAGCTTGGAAGTGATTGGACAAGTGGTATTTGCCAACCTGATAGTCCACTGTCCCAACGACCTTCAGAGTGGGAATACCTTGGGACGCCCCTCCCCTAACCATACCACCAGGCGAGTTTCTCAGCCTAAGGTAGTCGGCTAGCCTCAGGTCCATAAAGTTTTCCATGGCACCAGTATCCACCGGAATAGTGGTGCTGAATTTCTCTAAAGGGGAGGACAGGATAGCAGTCATTAGAAAATACCCCAAATGGTCTTTATTTAAAACAGAGAACGCCAACACTTCACCAGAAAATTCTTCCTCTGGCTCTAGCACGCCATCAGGGTATGTTTTGGAATCATAGAAGGGGGAGGGATAGTTGGCCACTTTTATTACTGAGGCAAAATACCCCACCATGCCTTCAGCAGGTGCATATACTTTATCATATTTAAAACGAAGTTCTTTTTCCGCTTCCTGAGTGCTCAAAATCATGGTAGGGGTCAAACGAGGGTTCTCAGGGGTTATTTTGATATACTGGAATAAGGTTCTCATCCAGGCCATAAAAGCTAAGAAACGTCTCAGAGGTTTGGATAATATTATCATCATAAAACGCGTTTTTAGACGCGAATGACCATATCTCTCTAACTGCAATGGAATGCCTGACGTTATCTAAGGCCAACACCCTCATGCCCATCTGCGCCAATTCCGTAGGCATCGTCTGAACGCGCTGTCAAAGGAAACTCATTTATTTAATTTAAAATTGATAATTTTAGTGGAAATTTGGGAAATCATGACTTTCTGGACCTTGAAGCATTTGTATCCACCAGGTATGAGCATGAAGTGTGGATACTTTCCAGTTGGAGGCAACCATAATAACGCCAAGTTGCTCCAACCTTCAGGAATAAGAGGAAACAGCGGTGCGGTTGACCACAGTCAAAACCCACAGCTGGCGCTCACCATTTCCACTATGGAAAAGTTCTACATGGAAAAAGTTCATAAACATATAATTGAGAGGTTGGTCAACTAATGTAAGGAGAGTGTCTATAACTCTCCTGTTTCCAGCGTGGTAGTGCTTGGTGCACAAGGCCAGTGCCAGGAAACTAGCTGTTAGTTTGAAAGTGACTAGAGCCCAGTGGAGGGTGCTGAAGCAATAATTACTTAGGAAGAGAAGTGCAATCATGTTATCAAACTTTCCACCAAAAACGACGCGGTGCGCAAAGGGAAAAGAGGTAAACGTCCAAGGTTGGAGGGAACATGGGTGACCTAACAGTGCACGAGTTGAAAACTAATTGCATTTATAATAGTGTGGTTAACATTGCGCGAGACCTCCTTGAAGAGGTCCACGCACAGGATCACTAGAGATAACATAAAAAATTGGAAAACGGAAAAGGTTTATTATGAAAGTTGACCAACAAGGAATGTTGGTCATGGAAAACAGAATTAAACTTCGTTGAGGAAATTTGGGGTTTGCTGAAATGGGCCCAAGCATCAATTCACAAATAGGCAAATACTACCATCCAAATTGGTAGAATACACCAAAACTGACTTCACTTGAGTAATTGATTGAGGTAGGATCCAACCTGAATGCATAGTTTCATAAAAGGAACGGGTTATAAACCCCCGTTCCTCAATCAACCAAATAGTGCTGTCGTTAATAATCAAATATACCATTTGTTTTAATGCCTGGGCCGACAAAAGGGTCTGGGCGTTCTGCACTTCACTAATACCAACCTGGGCATATTTAGCTCATACCCAGCGTTGGTCTAGTGTGTGCCTGAGGTCAGGGAGGGCCTGAAGCTTCACCTTCTGGGCCTCCTGTCGCTCAGTCTTATCCTTAGGGTTGGTCCCCACTATGATGTCATTTAACCATGACAAACTGGCCTAGCGTTAAGAACCAAAACATGGGTAGACTTTCCCAATTAACTACCTTAACCTTACTGTCTGGTCCACCTGATGAATTATTTGATAAAATGGTAACTCAGAAGTATAATAATGAACCTGAAGAGTTTTAACGCAAGTTGGAAAATCTGAGATAAAATTCTTTATGAGATGGTAAAACTATAAATTGTTTTTGACAAAAACCCTTTTTTCTGTTCCCTAGGCTCACTGAGAAGACGTACTTAGTAAACATGGGCCATAAGGTTGTGGGGCACGGTAAATTTAAAAAAATGCTTTAACAGTTAAGATCACATTTTTATCGGGAATCAATGCCTTTAATATACCTGAAACTCTTAGCTATTGCAAAGAATGCCAAGATGATGTGCCTTACTGGAAAGCTACTTCTTATCATTTAACAAACCTAATTTTACATGACACACCATCTATATTGACATTGTGGGTCCCCTTAGCCAATACCATTGGCCAAAGAAAGTATATAATCGTGGCCATTGACCATATCACTAAATGGGTGGAGGCCAACGAAGTTAAGGACCTGAGCGTAATGATTACCGCTAATTTTATTTTGGAAATTAGTTGTTGTCATGGTTGCTCCCAGTTTAGCTTAACAGATAATAGGAATAGTTTTAAGTCCCAAATGATTACCAAGCTCAATGAGTTTATGGGTATAAGAGAGCCATTATCTACGCTCAATCATCCTGAGACCAAAAGTACACTTGAAAGAGAGAACAGTACTACTGTGGGTATCTTTTCATAAGTTAGTACTAAAAAAGCATCCAACTGGAATCTTTATCTGCCTTCTGCCATTTTTGCCTATAACATCACTTATCACTCACCAATGGGGCACTCACCCTTTGAGGTATCATATGGTAAGCATCCTGCACTACCCCTACAGTTATACTCAGGTCCTAAAGAAGAAATATGAGGCCCATGGGACATCTTGATAATAAAAAAACAAACATTTATCTAGTTACAAAGTTCTGCTTACTCTAGCGCTGGCTCAGAAAGTTAGGGCTAGAAAGTGGGATAACAAAGATGCCATATTATATCCATTTTCAGCATATGGGATTTGTTTTGGTATTATGATAATCAGGCTTTGGAAGACTAGAAAGATAGAGACCATTTGAAAAGTCCCTCTGAGATTATAAAGAGAACATCTACAGATGCCTTTACTTTTAAGGATCCCAATATGGGCTATCTTATCAATTGAGTGAATGCAAAGTTCCTTAAGAAATACATTTAGCCCTCTGGCCTTACAGCCATGGGTTCATAATAATTTCTTGGACCGTACTCATCTGTGTTCCATGATATTTGGTCAAGTGTGGAAATTTTTTAATTGGTTTGACCAACGACCAATTTTTAGGTTTATCTATTTATTCATTAAATTTGCAAATTTAGATATGGGGTTCGATCAAATGTACCTAATCCCATGGACCACAATTTCGTGTTTTGGTGCAAATTTGTGTTAAATTACTGTCAGAGTCCTTGGCCACATCAGTGGATATTAATTAATATGCCAAAATATCAAATCACTACTCTCTGTCAATTCAACTCAATCCCTCTATGCATCTTTGAATTCTTGTGTGCCTGTTAGGACGCCCAGTGCAGGCAACTTTGTGGGATGGAACCCAGTTTACTGCCACCACCATACTGGGACTGCGCAAACCTAAGCACCAAAAATGTGGGCTCAATCGCGGGTGGGGTGGCTCACACCACCCCAAAACTGACATATTCCTCACTGTTTGGTATACCAGGCAGCAAAGACTACCCGGACAGTAAAGATATATGCCTCCCATTCCTTAATGATGAGGAATGAGACCAGACTGACCCCCAAGTTGGCCTTGCTTTAGGAACGAGGATTGCCATAGCTTTTTACAGCTATTTCTAGCCATCGCTTGACTATGGCTAGGGAGCTTGTTTCATAGATTTCTTCTGAAGAGAAGCAACGCTGGTTTCTGGCAAGCCATAGACCATACATCACCTCCCCCCATATCGTGTACAAGTACTTAATCACTCCTTATCTGCAAGCAGGCTTGGATGAGCATATGCAGTAAGGATCCCTGGCCATGAGAGATGACCAGAGGATTACTTACACCTTGGTTGGTACTTTAATACCATAGGGTAAACTACTCCACACAGAATCCGCTGACAGACACTCTGTAAATATGTGCTTTTCCATCTCCTCCCTTCTGCACAACTTACAGATATACAGAAGGTCATCCTCCTTATGCTTACTCCTCTTACGTAGAGTCGCCCCAGTGACCAAGATGTTGCTGTGGAGTTGGAAGAGAAATTTCTGAGCTGGTATTGACCAGCATCACTTAACCCTCCTCCCCCACAGGTCCATCAGGCCAGGTCACATTTTGCAAGTGATCCAGGACAAGTAAGTTGAGCAAAGCTCTCTGGCTTGTGACTTCCAGAACCTAGCGGTTGTGAAGTCTGAGAGGCAGACACCATCATCACCTTCACCTTTAGCCAGTACTCAAGGACGAAGAGGCTTTCCCATCCAGGTTATCTCCAGTTTTCTCATCCTTGCAGAAAAACCCACCAATCCTGTACTCCACGACCTTTTGAACAGGCTTCCACAGCCTCTAATTCAGCCAGAGAAGGAATTTCTTTCCTCCAGCAAGAATGCAGTTCAGTTGCTTCATCAACATCCCATGCCTTCCTTACCAGAACCTTGAAGGCACTAGAAACATTATAAGCTTCTCCCACCTAAGCATTCTCCGGACATTGCCATCAATGAGGTCCCCCCGGTGAACCACCCCAATAAAGTGCTTGAAGCCTTATGCAGACGAAGTTCCATCTCCAGTCCCCAGGCTCCTCCCCAAAGGGAAAATTTCCCGATCTTCTTGATGATCCACTCTCCACCCTTTAATCTACCGTTGTTGCCTGCCCAAGCTCTAAAGTAATCCTTCCAGTATCCTAGTAAGTTCCCAGCACTCGGAATGGCCCATTGGTTGATGCCCCAGCTGACACCAAGATCCTTGTTTGATTGTCCTTGAAAGCCTTAGAGAGGTAGTCCTCCAATTTTGGTGACCAACAAATGGATTTTCCTTCCTGAGCGACCCGTGCAATCCACTTCAGTTATTTTGCTTTGATCATACTCCTGAAATTAATCAGATTAATGCCCCCCTTCTTCATCTCCTGACACAAGTTAAAATAGTTGATTTTTCGATGCCATTCCTGCCAGAGGAACTGGAACACTGAATTCTGTATTCTTTTGATGAAAGATGCTGGCGGTGGAACAAATTCAACAATTTACCATAATCTGGAAAGAATAAAGTGTTCATGACAATGGCCCTGCCCCAATAAAGAAGATCAGTCATTTTCACTTCCAAGCCGCTTTTCTAAGGTTTGATTTAAGTTTGATCCAGATATCATGCGGCGACGCCTGCCAAGGGTTGGGGCACCCAAGGTACAGAAACTCTTCCCCCTGTTGCCATCCAGGGGATTGAGCTCTTTGGTGTCACATTCAACGTCACCATTCTGCTGATGGGCCAAGCCGTGGATTTTGACAGATAGACCTTAATAAAGCCTTGCGTTTTGATACATCTTCAGAATGCTCATCACCACCTTCTCCTCATCCTCCTACAAAACATAAACCCAGGTAACATCCACAAAAATTGAGTGGGAATAAACCTCCTCATTGATAGAAAGTTTCTTCTGGTCTGACTTTCTGAGAGCTACTGAAAGGTTCTCTATCGCAAGAACAAACAACAAGGGAGATAGAGGGGATCCCTGACGCACGCCCCTACACACCTTAAAAGGGTGGGAGAGGACCCCATCGATATTGACAACCAATGAGACTTCCTCATAAATCTCTTTAATAAGTCTCAACAAGCGCCCCTTGATTCCAACCCTACTTAACACTTTCCAAAAAAACTCATTATTCACCAGACCATACGCCTTTTATTGATCAGGGAACAGTAGCCACCCCCTCTGGTCATAATTTTTCTTGACCACTCTTCTAGTAGGTGAAGCAGGATCAAATTTTTTAGTAATTGAGCGTTCTGGGACAACTCATTCTGCTCTTTCCCAACAACATCAGCCACACCCCCATTAATTGATTTTTTAGGATCTGTATTAAGATCTTTAAATCAACGTTAAGCAGAGTCAAAAGCCACTAGTTCCCCATGAGGTATAGATCGCCCTTCTTATACAAAACCACTACACCTTTAAAACGCCGGCTCAATTGCACCAAAGACTAGAAGTTGATTGTAGAGCTCCGCAAGCATCTCAGACATTTCTGCCCAAAATAACCTGTAGAGCTCAAGGATCAACCCATCCTCCCCAGTAGCCTTGCCATTCTTTCCTTTGCGGATGGCATCTGACACCTCTCACTTGCAGCTCTTGCTACATAGTTGCTGCTTAGTCTCCTTCAGCAGTACCACTAGTCCGCTTGTGAGTACTTTGGTTGCCTCTAGGTCATTCTCCGAGGGGCTATAAAGGTTCTCATAGTAGAACTTGGCCACTTCAGCCATGAGAGCTGCATCCTTCACCTCAACTCCCTCATCACAAAGTGACAAGATCCTTGCCAAGGGTCTGAATGCCCCTAATGCCTTGCAGAGTAGAGCCACATTGCTGTTAGAGTCCTCATCCCACCTAGACCTCTTTTGTTTAAGGCGATTCACCATGAAGGCTCCCATTGATTTCGCATACAATTTAGCCTTGGAAGTGTAGACAGATGCCCCCATGACTGCATCCTAAATTGCAGGTATACTCGAAGCTCCTCTCCAAGGTTTCATACCTTGAACGCATGTCCCCAAGCTGCATCCCAAAGATTTCACAAGCCATCTTGAGATCAGCCTTCACCTGCAACCATTTTACTGGCGCATATGGCTTACATACTATCTGGCTTCTAAACCATCTCACCTTCTTCCTCATGATATCCTGAAGTGGAGACCACATCAGGAGTTTAGGGTTCAGTCTCCAGATCCCTTTCCCCTCAGAAGCAGCCTGAGAGTCACTGATATGCAGTTCAAGGGGCCTGTGGTCTGAAGCATCTGGATCATTATTCTGAAGGATCAACTTGCAGCGACTCAGGAAAGGCAGGGGAATCGACACAAGGTCAATGTGGGAGAAATGAATTCTCTGAACGTGAATCCACCAAGTTTCCCCCTCCTCACCATGGCCCGCTCTCCACACATTTAGTAGGACAAGGTCAATAATCAAACTGGACAACTCATGGGCTCCAGGATTAGAACTCCAGTTGCCTGAAGCCCAACCTTGTCATCCCTAAAGCAGACACAGTTCATGTCTCTTCACAGCACTAATGACCCCCCAATGCTTTCCTCCTAAATCCTCAGGCTGACCTTCTGGAAGTAGGCCTTCCTTTCAAACCCATAATTGGGTGCATATAAGCTAGTAAACCAAATTTATTTCTCTTAAAACACTGACATTACTTCCAATGCTCTTACAGGAACCAATACCCTTTAATCCAACACCTTGACCTTGTCCGCTTACCAGACCAAAATAACCCTCATTGGTTTCTCCCCCTCCCTCTTTCCCTCCCCTAAGGGCGAGTCTGAGTTTGATTGATCCACCAAGAGAGAGTAAATTGATTGCTTTAGAGGGAGCTGGTAAGCCCAGTCCTATTTCACCCTCAGGTTTGGACTTAGTCTCAGTGAGGAAGCCAATATCAATCCCATGTTGTTGCATTCAGAGTTTTACTTGCTGCCAATGCCTGAGGACATTTAGACCCCGCGCATTAGAAAATTCAACCCAGATCACCACAGGTAGAAGATAAAGAGGCTTTGGTGTCAGGATCCTGGGGGTCCTCATCCTATTTCCACCTCATCTGGTTTAGCAGGTCCACGTTTCTTACTCCCTTTACAGTACTAGACTAAGATGGGGTAACGGCTGCTAGGTCATAGCAGCCTCTGGAATTTTGCCATTGCCAGGGTCCTTAACAGACTCCTCCGCTTCAGTTGGAAGGATCAGGTTAGAAGGCTTTGGCCCACTATTGCTAGCAGTCAGTGCCTCCATCATCTCCGCCTCTTCCCCTATGGGCTTCGCGTTCTCCAACCCCCCACATCCATTGTGGTAGCTCGACTCTTCCCAAATCAAGTAATGGGGAGAACCCCATCCGTTTCCAAGGCATGATGCTCCAAAGTGTCCTTTGCAGAAAGGGCCAAAAAGTCACTAAGCTCAATTTGGAGTCTAGCGGCTTCCTGCGCTTTCTGGGTCTGATTTGACTCCTTGTTGACCTTCCTGGCACTTTTCAGCACCTCAGCCACCGCCTCTGAACTGGTGTTGCCAGCCACAGCTGTCTCCTTTGCCTTGGCTGACAACTCTTCTAGCTTATCTAAGACCTTCATGGTCACTACCAGCTCCTTTTTTGAGGGCCACATGGATGGTGCTCCCTCTCTAGCCCATTAGGCTTGGCCGCTGCCGCAGGATGTTGGAACTGAGGACATTTGGCTCTGACGTGCCCCTTCTCACCACACAAGAAACACCTGTCTAGCAGAACCACAGGGACACTCCAGGTACTTACAGAGACTGAATGAGGCAACTCCCTGTATGACTATGAAAGTTCAACTTTCAAAACCCAGTACCTAGATCCTACGGTGAACCTTTTAAGCTACCGTCCTTTTGCTTCTAGTTCTTTACCAGCTTATTCTCATTAAAGGAGATCACTCTGCCAAAGCCTTTCAGATAAGATATCATGGCCCCTCTAGTGACAACAGGTAGTACGTCCCTCAGATTGAACCTTCTAATATTAAAGCCAATGTCAAGAAATATGGCTTCCTCATTCTTTGTGCTCAAACTTGCAGCCAAAACCTGTTCATTTTGAAGCTTAGACTGGAAAGTCATAAGTTTCAACCCAGGAGCCAAGTGCGAAATATGGAGTGGGAAAACCCACACACCTCAATTACGCAGACCATGAGCATCTCCTTAGACCACCCAGTATTCACTTCCACAGCGTGAACCCTCTTGAGACTATCCATCATGTTTGCTGTTAAATCTTTTGAGGGGATGTAGTTCCCAACTTTGAAAAGCTTGGTTCTGACCCCAATTCATTAGTGGCCACTGCCTCAAAGAAGGCTGGAGCCTTCTGTGCATCAGGGGCCACCCCCGCTGTTGATTTGTTAACGGAGTTGATCTCTCTGGCTGGTTTTGTGATGAAATTTGCTCTCATGGCCCTTTTTGTGAGGGAACCATTGCAGCACTTTCAGGTTGGTCCATCAATTTGGTATGTGAGTGCTCTCACCTTTTGCTGCACCAGTGTAGGACCATTAAGCTACTGGTCATATCAAGGTTTCAGGCCAACCTAGAAAACCGCGGTGATTATTGTAGACAGGTGGGATGAATCCCAGCCAATTAGGATTGCCCCACCCTTGTCACTGAGACCTGCTTTGCAGCGCACCTCATTGTAGGAAAGTAGTGTGTCAGACATTAAGCCTGACTCTTGCCTCCCCCTTCCTGGCCATTCACCCCTAAAGGAGAGTAGAAGCACCCGCAAGAACAATTTGGCTCACAGTCATTACTTCCATCCCACACCTCTTCCAGGACACTACAGGACCCTTTCAGGGTGCCTCTCTGGGTTCTGGTTTTGGCTACTTACCCATATTTACACGAGCTTTCCTCAGTCACACCACGTGAAGGCCCCAGCTTACCCTTCCTAGCTCCCCCCTCTAAGCATCTTGATTACTGTGGCCTGTGATCCTAGCTTTTGTATTGTAGTTATTATTCATTATCATTTTACCCTAAGCCGGTGCAAATCTAGTCATTAAATAGGATTGTCATTAATCGCCTTGGCCTTTCCACCAGAACTTTACTTTAATAGGCTGACTACGATTATTATGGATATTAAACCAAAGTTTTTGGCTTAGTGGTCATGTGTTTCCCATTATGCTATTGCCAAAAATTCATTAGTTCTTGTCTGATGTTAAAAAATTATACCATGAGAATTAGGGATTAGCAAAAGATACAAAATGGAAATGCCATTGGGACTGGGATTAGTTTTTATCATTAGCGGTGGTAAAGATAACACAAAAAGTAGAGAAAATTGTTAAGTGAAGCCCAATACCGCTCTCAATACTCAATACTACGGTGTGTTTTTTTCTTTGCTTTTAATAGAAACCTATTTACAATAACAAAAGTCTTTTTCCTTTTTTGTTTCCCAAGGATGCTGTGTTCAAACGATACCTTGTTTTGGTGTTAGTTAACATGTTCTATTGAAATACAAAGCTCTTGCGCTGATATCAATATAAGCCTTGATTAATTTTTTAAGGCGAGAATTAATCCTAGTATATAAGATGAGACTAATACTGATTATAGTTCTATAGCTCAAATATGTGAAAACTTGGGATTTGTTACAAGCTGGATAGTACCATTTTTAGTACTATAAAATTAAGTAAATGAATTCAATCAGCTTTTCAAAAACTATGTGTATCTGTAACAAACGAGGCTCCCAAGAATTGTTCATTACTCTAACATGTGCAAACCTATTCTAGAGGGAGTTTTTAATCCTCTTGCAGATTAGGTTGCGTCAGAATGCAAACAAACACGGAAAAAACAACATTCAATGGTAAGTTTGAATTATGCCATGTATGGGGTTATAGACATTGCATGCGGAGCAATATGATACACAAAATATCTCTACACCCTGGACGAGCTGCAGCAAACGTTATATATACCTACTGCCACTACCATCTGATGGGATTCACAAGGCTGCGCCACGCGCAACCCTACCTTGGCCCTTTGAGGCCTAAGACCCTCCATTGAAGATTCCGCGTACTCCCTCAGTCCTGTGGTCCATTGGTACTTTTCCCATCACAGCTCGCTTATGTTTACAATCACTCTTACGGCATTTTGGAACGTTGGCTTCACTCCCTGGCTAGCCAAGCCAGGTTCCCAGATATAATAAAGTTCAATAAAAACATTTATAAAAATACTGGTATAAGTTAATGGACTTTATTTTTGGAGAGCAAACCAAAGTATGTAAATTTTCCAAGTGAGGAAAGGGAACACATCCTCATTAGATAAATAGTAGCCAATCAAGCTATAGTAATTAAGGATTAGGCGTCAGAAAGGTCCAACAAATATCAGCGTCCAAGATTCATCTACCAGTGGTAGAAGGGAACCTAAATTTTGCATATTCCAGAAATATGAATATCTATCAAAATTATCCCAAAATGCATCCTCAACAATTAAGTCAAGTTGGAAAATTAGGATTGCAACAATTGTCATAGAAAAACTTCTCTCTCCACTCAGCATAGCTTTCTGAGCAATTTATTCAGTTAATTAAAAGCAAACACTTAATTGCACACCAAAGTCTTGCTCTGATGTTGTCAGATCCACCGCTGACTGTCCCAGCGTGGGGCAGCAGCGAAACTCCCCCCTCCATTTTCCATCTGACAGGAAAATGTACTTGTACTGGCTCGCCCAGTCATTCCAAACTCTTGGGATGATTCGTTCCTCCCAAAGATCTCAATGCCCATCTTGCACAAACCCAAGCAGTGCCCCAATGCCCCCTGGTGCTCCCCCAGAGCAACATGCATTTTGGCCTTAGGGTTGAATATGGGAAATTTTTCCCCTACAATGACCAAGCCATTATCAAAATGGCTCAGGTGGTGATGACACCATCCTGTTTTATTGAATTCCGTCCCTATAAGGGGTACTTTGATCCTGGCTTCCCCTGTGAAGCCAATGCAGCCACTGCGGCAATGGTGCTGTTAGTATTTAATAATATTCCCCTTCCAACAACTCAAACCCAGCTCCCAACAGACACCACCTTGGTGGTCCAGTTCGCTGGTTTGCCCACCCACCTCCCCTTGAAGTGCTCTACCAGGAGCTGATGGAAGGATAGGCAGCCTATAGCGCCAACCCCATCTTACAATTTGTGGTCCCAAATGGGACCACACACCTCGCTGGGCCTCGGGCATATGCCATGATCAGCCCTGAATTTACAAAAATTTCTTTGGCAATTCCCCCTCATGCCACCATCCCATCTGCCCCCAACCATCCATTCTGGGCCCGCGTTGAGGGCGGATGGACGATTTGTCCATCCTGTTTAGAGTTAGACAACTTGAAATGCAAATGCCCATATTCAAAAACTTCTGCTGACGCCAAAAGTTTGCCTGAAGCCCATCAATATGCTGCCCACCCTGCGCCAACTCTGACATGGGGTACAATCCTACCTTCCCCTCCTCTAATGCCTGATGCTGCAGCTGCACCTGCAGCCACCAATTAGTATCCACCTTGCCCCAATGCCATAAATAATTTCATCCAATAAAATATCAGATTGGATCCCAGTTTGATCCCATGCATCCACAAATGAATTGAATAAACCTCAACCATATGCTGATTCCCCACTCCAATTCGACCAAAAACCATGGGAACTATTGGATAAAATCAACGAATCAGGTAACGTCATTGAAGAACTGACACTGCAAGTTGAGCAGCTCTGTAACGCAGAATGGGATGCAAAATTCCTGCCTCAGAAATATGTCCTACAACCTAATGCCAAACCGTTCTACAGCGACCACCAGCTTGCAGTAGAAGCAGCCGCCACACCAGATTGCCATCCGCTCCGCAAAGCTGCCACCAAATCTGTGGCTGCACTTGCAGGAGGAATTCCACCTCCCATCATCCCCAAAATCTTACTGCACAAAGTAAGATTAATATGAATCAATTGCACAAAAATGTCAATGATGCCATCCAGAATGTGGTAACAGTAGCATGGAATCTGAAAGCAAAAATAACCCAAGCCAACATTGCCACATTCATTAAATTCCCAGACGCCCGCCTCAAAGCTGAAGACGCTTTGGCCAAATACATTGGTGGCATTATGATGGCTAACAACTATTAGGAAGTTCCAGTCATCAAGGATATCAAACCCCATACCGCCGATGCCCCCACACCCTTAATATCTACCTTAACATGCACCCTACTCTGGGATGAGATGGATGCAGCTGAAGATGATCCCCCCGATCCCCCCTCCTCATCCACCCTGGAGGGATAGCAGTATTTGCTGCCCACCTGGTTGGATATTTGTTAGGTATGATTCAATCAATCCATCCATTTTGGGCGTTTTGTTTGAATCGTTATTTTTATTATAATTTTTAGTTTTAGTTCAGTAATGTCCATCCCCTGGTCGGCTTACCTCGGTTAATAAAACAATTGTCATAGCATATTTCCTAAGTCCTAACCTTAGGAATTCCATATATGATCAACAGTTGTTACAGTAGCAAATTGTCATCATTTAAACTATAATGGGTAAATTTCAGCCCCATTGATGCAAAATTTTGGTTCTCATCATAGAATTTAGGGAATCAACTTAAACATGATTAGCATAAACGTTGCGTTTATTCACAGTGTATATGAGGTCATGGAGGGCTGCCAAATTGACCCCTTTGGCCTTACTCCTTTATACCTTGTCCTTTTGATCCCTACCAGAAATCATGTCATGGGACATGTCATTACCCTCCTGTTTCTGTGGCTCCACCCCACCCCCAGGGGCCTCAGCCAGAGAGAAGTCCTTATGTGCTGAGGGTAACTTCATGGCTGCAATTACAGAGGTGGACTTAGGACCAGTAGCATCGGGTTAGAGGCTATGGAACCTATCAATCAGATCTTATGCATGAAACGATCATGTGCTGGTACCCGCTGTTTTGGCTGCAGCAAAACCTTTATGTGATACAAGGTACTCAACTTTTCTTCTAGACTTAAGGGAAGCCACAATCTCCTCCAATTCCAACTCAGGTGCCTCATCTACAAGCAATGTCTCTGGGTTCCAGGGGAGAACCCTCAAAAGGAGTCAGTTTTCTCTTTTAAAGATGGCAAAAATTTGAAACTTTAGCGGAAATATAGCTGTTAGGATGCATGGCCCACCTTTCTGACAATGCAGTAAGATTCTATCCTCTTTGGACCCAGCTTCTTACATGTCTGCTTGATATGGATATAATTGGCATTGTGCATCACAAGGTCCCCCTTATTATATTCAGGATCCACTCCTCTCTTACCAGAAACATTCTCTTTGTAAACCTTCATGGCCACCTCCAAGTTTGTGTTTCCGCCCTAGTGTACTTTCTAAATGAGCTTGACAAAGTCCATCACCGCTTCCACCTTAGAACCACACCTGAGTCCCATGTTTGATTCATGATTATAGCCAAAATTTGCAAAGAAAGTAGAACATCATGTAGAGGTATGATGGGCGTTGTTATAATGAGCTGCGCTAAAGGGAGGTGTGAGGTCTAATCTGAATAGTCAGCAGCCATGTAACACCGCAAAAATTGCTCCAAGCATTAGTTTACTTGTTCTGTTTGTACATCTGATTATGGGTAGAAGGCAGTAGAGCGGCACAGTTGACTAGGGATTATTGCATAACTCTTCCAAAAATATTGATGTGAACTGAGGTACACAATCACTGATGATCTCTTTAGGTATTAAATGTTGTAGAAAATCATGTGAAAAAAAAGCTTAGTCATTTGAGCCTCTGTCACTGTGAAGTGGCATGAGCTAAAATTGGAAACTTGGTGAAATGGTCCACCGCCACCATGATGACATCAAAACATTTAGATAAGGATAACTCCACAGTAAAGTCGACTGAGAGGGAAGTCCAGGGCCCTCCGCTTTCTGGACAGGTATCAACAAGCCAGTGGAAGGCTGACGATTTCAATTCATTTTTTGCAGACAAGGAGCTCCTTTATTACCTAAAAACTGTGCAGAAATTTCCTTTTTTTTACACGTACATTGGATAAGTTCCAGGGTTTTTGCCTACCCCAGGTTGGTCCATGGTTATCCTATCATTATGCTCCTTGATTATCTCCAAGCGAAAATATTTGGCGGGAACCCATAAAAGTCCCTGTATTCATACCATATTGTCCTCTACATGGTACTTTTTGTTATATCCTTTTTTATTTAAATTGCATTTGATGAGAATTAAGGTATACTTTTGAAATAAAGATTGATAAAAAATGACTTACTGAACATGCTATACTATATAGATTCTCCATAGAAGTAAGAACTGGAATTTAAACAATGGAGGATGGTTGCCTAGATACAATCTTTCCTAGGATGAAGCAGCAGGTGAATGTTATGCAGCTCCATTTCCTTGGGATCAGGACCTAAAGCAGGATTACGTATCAGAGCATCAGAAAAACCATTCTTGCCTTTCATCAACTATAATAGAACACAAATTACATAAGGGTCTCATGCCAGCGGTTTATTGTGGGGTCAGGGCATGAGGTGATTGGTAATACAGCAAAGCCCATTGGTATATATGAACGTGGTATGGTCAAGAAGAACCATGAAGATGATGGCGCCAATAGGTCAGTGCCTCCACTACAGCCAATAGTTTTTTTGTCATAAATGCATATTATGACTCATATAAGGGCATCTTCCAAAAAAATTTCCATGCTATGCTCATCTCCATCTTTGCCTAATTGTAACAGAGCATCACCAATAGCAAATTTAGAGCATCGCTAGCCACTATATGCTCCATATCTGGATCAGCTTGGCGAAGAACAAACATATAGAAAAAAGAGAAACTTCACATCTTGGAAGGCATCTTCCAGTACAGATGACCACTGAAGTACTTTATCCCACTGGCCTTATACAAGAGTAAAGTTGCCTCTGTAATATTTGGCGTGAAATTTTTAAGGAATGTGCACGTTTTTAAAAAGCTTCTTCTATAACTGAGGATGTCTTGGACCAATTGCGAGTAGCCTTATCCTTAACTGGAGAGAATATGGCCTTTGAAAAATATGAATTTGCCCAAGAAGTTGACCGGGGGCTTAAAGAATCACAAGTACTGATTTTCAGCATCATATTTTCTGCTCTTGAATGTTCTATCACTTGCCACAAGTGAATCTCCTGAGACACTTAACCATTTGAGAAAAGCAGGATGTCATCCATATAGGCCACAGCACATACACCTTAAAACTTTCCCTATGCTGAATCAATACAACTTTGGAAAATTGCAGCACATTTTTAAGATCATAAGGAATGACTTGGATTTATAAAATGCCCTTTTGGTACAGAAGGCAGTGATCCATTCCTCCTCATATTTGACGCGAATCTATCTAAAGACTCAGGAAATCCAGCTTAGAGAAGACTTTGGCTTCATTTAAATAATGGGTAATTTGCGTCTCTATAGATATATGAGGCAGATCAGGTGTGGTGACATTACTCATATTACCATAATATACATAAGGGCGTATAGTAACGTCTTTTTATCACAAAGACAAGTTGGGAGCATAATGGAGTGGTACCATGAAAGATGGATCTTTTAAAAGCTGCTCTGTAACCCAAAAATATATTTTGCTTCTTCACACAAAGTTAAATAATGAAAATTTGGAGTACATGTGAACCAGGTCAACTGTAATTTAAAATCACAATAAAACTCAAATAATTATGAAAGACATTTGCACAAGCCTCATCAAGTAAAAACTCCAACCCTTATAAATGGAAAGGTAATAAAAATATTAAAGTGAGCTTCAATAGAGGCGCAATATGAGTTTATGTACATTAAGCCATTGAAGAAACTCTCTCATAGTGTCTACCTTTGGCAAAGGGATTATAATTTACTTCCACTTTTCAAAGCTAAAGTAAAGTACAGGTCCTAATTTGGTATTGATGTTAAATTTTCGCACCACTCTACTCTTAAGATAATTGGGTACAGCAGGTTTTTGCAGATGCTAAGAAGTGGTCAGCCGAGTGGTAAATAACAACTTGATAATTTATTATCCCCTGAACTTTCAGTGTGGGAATACCTTGGAAAGCACTTGTTTAACCATACTGCCAAGTAAGTAGCATAAATCAAGGTAAACATATAGGTCTTGATCAAAAAAGTTCTCAAAGGCAGCATTATCTACCCAATAGTTGTACTTTACTTCTCCAAGGGAAGAAAAAGTAGTAGAAGGCAAAAAATACCCAGAATACTCCTTATTCAACACAAAAAATACAAACAAAACAGTATTTAGATCAGCTTTAGGAATGATACTACCACAAGCATGTAACTCTAAATCAAAGAAGGGAGTGCGATAGTTGTCACTCTTATGATTAATAAGACTTAAACAGAAATTCTTTCTGCAATAGCATAACTATTGACATATAATTTTTAAAAAATAAATCTCCACATCTTTTGTGCAACAAGTCATAATATGGGTTAGCAAAAAAATTTCAGGAGCTTAAATTATAAACAAAACTGTTTTAACTAACACCACAAGAGCTTATAAAGTGCACGTTGTATATAAGTCATTTCCAAAAAATGGCTTTTGGTTAAAAAAGGCACAATATCCAATCTGAAAGCTGGTTGGACATCGCTATCTATTACTTTTACAAAAAGACTCTCTTCTAATGAGGGTTTACAAAATTTTATAGTAAGGAGTTCTGGAGTGGAACGTTATCAGATATATTATTAATTAAGCCCTTGAGGCTAGACCTCTGTCAACTCTTGAGTTCCACAAAGAGTTAAGTGTGACAATAAAAGATGCCTCCATTTTAGTAGAAAGTTTGTTTTGAAATCAGTATTTAAGATGAGGCTTCAGGTGAAATGAATATGAATAAATTACCTAAACAATTAATTAATCGCTGAGCTAGATTACTGTTGACCCTCAGGTTTCCCTGAATGCAAAGGTTGAACTTTGAAATACATTTCCATTTTCATAAGAAAATGGTTTTTCCTAGTGCATTACTTTTAGGGTTCTCCACCGGTGAAACAAACGCAGCCATTTTACCAATCCCTCATTGATTGTGGAAGAAAAATTATAAAGAAGAGCACCAATCTCATGATCAGAGGTGGCAGGTGGAGCCCGCCATACTCAAGTACTCATTGAATGACTATTTATGCTTCTTTGAGAAATGTTGTTAATATGACGTCAAGTTAAAGTAGGACTGGACCTGACTTAAGTATTTAAACAATTAGGACATATGAAAGTGTTACGCTTGTCTGGGAACAAAGAACTCAAAGAAGGTTTGGAAGAAAGATGTCTCAGGTTGTCAATCTTCCAGAAGGCATTCCAAACCTTCTATCAATCTTTTAAAACTTTGACAGTTGTAATGTGCAGAAACGCACACTACTGCACAAATAAAATTCCCTTTTGGAACTTGCTCAATTCTCTTGATCTTTATGACCTCTTTCCGCTTATTTTGGTTCAATTCTCATAATCCCTGGTATAGGCTGCTATACTTCCAGGGAGTGAATCCAAAAATACAGATAAATTTGGGTAAAAGGTATATAATTAGAAAAAAACAGAGGAATTTCTATATAATTCATCATCTTTGGAACAAGGATGTCCTAATGGAGGTTTGATCAACAGCAGCTACAAAGGGGATAACGAGTACAATGGTACTCAACATCAGAGAAACGACTTTATTGAGTCAAGGACAGAGCGCTATTGATTCTGGATAGGTTAGGGGCTTAAAGAGAAGGACAAACATTAGGACGTGGCAGCAAATAGTTTTTGGGCATTTGTTTATGGAAAAACTAAATGGGAAGAGCTTAAGTATGAAATTGATTAAGTTTGAGTCAATAATTTGACAACATATCTCCCTCCTTGAATTAACTCATACTTTGGGTAACTCGCTTATGGAGGGGATGACAATAATGATAGGGCCACAAGAATTTTTCATAAACCCTGTTAATGATCCTCCTGTTAGACAAATGTTTTATGGTATAAATGTAAAAAGAGGACCATTATAAGATTAAATAAAATCCTTTCCTCAAAAAAGCCATTTTGTGTGTTTCTATAAATAAATATGTATCACAGTATGTTACTTGACCACCCTCTTTATACTGATGCAATGTACCTTGATGAAAGTCATCTTGAACTTTTGGTTGATCTTGTGAGTCTTATCCAAACTTAGACTTCAGTTTAAATTTTTATCAGTGCCCTAACTAATCAAATAAAGTACACCTTAGGTTGTTTCCATCTTCATTTTTAAAATAGAATACAACAGGATTGTCACAGCAGGTTGTCAGCTATAGAGTAGTTGGAAGGGCGAAAACCCCATGGAGCTATATTATATGATCTTATAGGAAAAAATGGTGCCCCAGACTTAATTGGTCCTTAATGAGTGGAGGCAATAGCAAATTTGTGTAAGCTTTGCTCCAAGGTCCCATTTACCTTTTCTACAATACTGTTAGTCTCAAGGTGATTAGGATAGCCAGGTCTCCTTGAAATTCACACGAGTTCATTAGGTTTGTGGATAATTCTGGACGTTCAGTTGGTGGCGTTACCAGTCAGCATAACTTGGGGCACAAATGTAAATGTATCATGTTCATTAAAATAAACTTACCAATAGTGCCTGACCCAGCATTGCAAGTGGGTTTAGTTTTGACCCACTTAGTCAGGTGTTCAATAGCTACTATAAAGTATTGGTGGCTAAAGTTGCTGATGGGCAAAGGTCTATGATATTGACAGAGATAGTATGGTAGTCTTATTAGTATCATTGAGCTGATAGCTAGTGGTGATTTAAAGGGCTGTTGATATTGACATTCTTGAAGCTTCATTAATATGTTTAAATGTCAAATAATTTAAATGATCAGTAGTTACTCTGTTGTAACTTCTTTAAAGTCTTGCTAAACAACGTGGCCAAAAACTCAATGGGCTTACATAATATTATAAGTCATTCAGATAGGAGAGGATATACAAATTTTTGGCCAACCTTATTTTAATTTTATAAAAGTATACCATTTCAAGGCTCTACTCTGAAGTAATTGATCTGGACTTTTCCAAATGATAGGCTTTTTATCTTCATATTGGCGAGCCTTCATCTTCTCAAATAGCTGGTCAGCAAAAGAAGACAACGCTGAGATGATAGGAATTCTAGAGAGACCATAAGCATACTGCTGGAACGATCCAGGGAATTTTATGACTTTATAGTCATAATCCTGAAGCTTAAGACCCATCTGTCCAACTACCCATCAGGCTCCTTAAGCTTAAGAAGCTATTATAGCAAACTGTAATTAGTGACAATTTGAAACTTGATTCCGTGTAGATTACATAGAATTGTTTGCAAGTGAAGATGACAGCTAAACATATACATTCCATTACCATATAGTTACTCTCAGGTTTTATTAGGGCACAGCTACAGAAAGTGGCCATAAGTCCCTCCATAAACACTGCATCAGGAAACTACTGCTCCAATGGCTGTTAATGAGGTTTCAGATAGAACAATTAATGGCCAGTCAAAGCCTGGGTAGTGAAGGATAGGAGCTTGAGTTAAGGTAGTACATACCTTGTTAGTGGCTGTATTCACTCTGAAGACTAATAAAGAAAGCCACTCCGCTCCTTTACAAATGTAACGATGGTTTAGCTAAGTGTTTGAACCATTTAATAAAGTTACCATAACCTTCCATCCCAGGAATACCTATTGATTTAGTTTATTTTTCAGGACTTTTCTTGTGATTAATATTTCCAAGTTTTGGGAAACGTGGTCATAATCATTGTATGTCAAAATGTGCCATAATACTTTATTTGGTCTTAAAGGATTGGCATATGCTTGGTTTGATTTTCAACTGAGCCTTATCTATATTATGTAATCTTCTTTTAAGTGACAGATGTTTAGAAAAGTACGCAATTTCAATACTATCGTTGAAATATATGTTCAAATTATTTTTAGTTCATCTAGAATAGAGTCCATTGCTCGATGAAAAATTTCAGGCGCGTTGCAAAGACCCTGGGGCATATGGGTTGGCTGGTATAGAACTTATGATTGATAGTTTCATTTTTTCTGTTTCTCTTTAAGAAGGTCAATCTGCCAATAGAATCTTAAAAGATCTAGAGAATAAAATATCTGACATCACCCTTTATCAAGAGCATCATGTATAAAAGGCAAAGACAAAGGATCTTTTTAAGTGAATTTATATAGTTGTGAAAAACAATCACCAACAAGCTATATTCAACTTCCTTATTGATGATAAGCTTGAGGCTGAACCATGGGCTGCAGGAGGGGACAATCATGCCTTGTTGCAGCAGCTGTCAAGCTCTTTCTGCACAACCTAACTATTAGCTCTACTTCATGAAATATTCCTATAATATATAATCTTGGCATTTATGTTATAAAATATAGTGCTGAATCCATTTTGGCACACCCCAAGTCATAGTCGTCACTAGTTAATATCCAAGCAATTTTTTGCAGAAGCATCAAGGCTGGATCTTTTTTAGCACTAGTGGTGCCCAACCCAAAAGGGAGAGCTGCCACTCATCTTTATTTGCAAATGGGCCAAACAAAGGGATTATCATAAATAAAGATTCCTAATATGGCACCGCAGCTAACATCCTCAGAAGCCATATCAGATGGTGAGGAAGCTTTGGAAACTTTTTCTGGTACCTGCTTTAGCTGGAGGACCATGCAGACAACTTTGAAGTAGGAGCATTAACGACATGTGGCATAGGTAGGTATAGCAGTGGGGTTTCTTCATTAATGAGGCGGCAGTGTCTATTGCCTCAACGTATCAAGAGTGGATCTTTTCTCTTCCAAAAGTCCTTCAACTGTTCTCAGTAAATTATTGAACAAACATCTGGCACTTCATCCAGAAACTCAAACTCTAGTAACCTCACAAAAACATTTGACAGACTGAATTTCGTCTCATGGTACATGGTGGATGTAGGCAATCTATTCTATTTTTCTTCATTGTAGTCCTTCTGGGTGATTAGGTTGGCCATAATAATGCAGATCTTGCCATTCCCAGGAATGTTTAATACTGGAGTGGCGTGGGGTTCAATACAGGATCTTTCCCACGGGTTTAGAACTCTCTCAACAATTCTTCTAATATTCTGAGGACAACCCTGTACTAACAACACACTGTTCTAGGGAGTAACTTGCAACTAGTGACTGCTCATACCGGTTTTTGTAAATTTCAGAGATTTTTGTCAGAGGGGCCCAACTATGGTGCCCAACTTTCTAGTAACAGATGGGAAGTGCCCCACCAATGTAAGTTACATTACTAAAAATGTTGTAGTAGTAAGGGAAATCTTTTATCTCATAAGTAGTGTATAGGCGGCAATTGGATGAGGGTCTTGAAACATTGTATATGTAGTTAAGTGCCGATCCATAGAGCTCTAATAATATGATACTGATTAAAGATTAATAACTATGACTAGGTAATAATATAACAAAAGAACTGACCTTTAAAGAGACAATCTCATTAGTAAATTGTTATAAGCTTTTTCATTAGTAGTACTCAGGACTATTAATTCTATACTCTTGTTGATGGGTCACGTCCAGGGAAATCTTCAGTCAATTTTCAAAAAGACTTGAGTACATTTATTGCTGCTCCACTATCCACTATCTCTCTGACTCAAATCTTATTCACAAGTATATTGAAATAAGTGCAATTATAGAATTAGTTTAAATCTGACTTTAATTTAGTATGGTAAGATCATCCGCTTGGTAAATCATGGTCTTTTTTTACAACATCTGGGAAATGGGTGTGCAATGTCTTTAGGGGAAGGTCCACTTTAACTCTCAGAGGGGACAGCTAAGTAGAGTCCTCAACTTCCCCAAAACAAAATTGTTCTATGAGTTGTTAGGTGTAAGATTAAAGATAACTTATCAACTATCATTCTACAAAGCAGCACGCTAGCTCTGAGTTATAAATAAAAATTTGATTGGGAGAGCAGTCAATTGATGGTGGGAGTGACCTTCAAATAGTTTTTTTTATTTCTATGGATTAAGATAATCAGTTGCCTGGAAGTAGAGTATCCTTCCTCTATTTCCAGCTGTCTTTTACCTGATCCTCGCTATCCATGAGGAAGTCCACATAGTTTAAGCTAGTTAACTTCTTCAGACAAGTTGCTGCATATGGCCCTTGGGGTCCCAAATCCAACAAAACATGTTATTAGCTCTTCATCAAAGTCCCAGGTCCTAAATCGGTGGTAACCATATTCTGTTGTATTTTTAGTGTTATCTAAGTGTTGATTAGATTGGTATTTCTATATCTTGACTTTAAATATCATAAAAGGTGAATTAACATTATCAAAAACTCAATTGTATATGTGTGTCTAACTCCTTAACCAGCGCTGGTTGTAATGACCAATGAAACTCAGGGTAATTTTTAGTAGCATTCTAGTGAACAATCTTTACATCAAAACTGACCATCGCTTTTGCCCCTAGTAACACCTAAGCATCGTGGTAAAATTGATTAGCAAACTAAAAATGGCTTTAATCTTCTGAAATTGGATAATCATGAACTTGTCTTTACAAGTGGCCATTTGTTTAAGACTACCAAATTCTCTTACCATGGCACTTTAAACAACTGATAAACTCCAATTATCTTCATAAAGTTAGGGCAATTATAATAAATGATTTAGTATCCAAGCAGTTTATCATAGTGGTAGCCTTGAAGAAACTTTTAAACCCATACATAGTCATCTTGAACATCTTTGTAAAGAATTACACATTATAAGTCAATTATTACATATAAATTAACAGGACTGAATCACTGAAAAGACTGAAAGTGAATGCTAAAGGTAGTATACTAAAAGCTTCTTGGGAAGAGCCAACTTGGGGCATTGGGTTGCTTTTTTCACCAGCAAAACTTTGGGGCTGAGATGGGGGGCATAAGGAGTGAGGCAGGGCAACAGTGCATCTGGCATAGAATTTTGGTCTGAGTGGGCTATGTCAAGGTCTTTAATTGCCTGTAGTATATCCTCTAAATTATTATGAAGTGTAATACATATGTCCTTAGAGTCTTTAATAACTTGTTGCATTATGGTCTGATGGCGTTAAAGTTGTACTACTTCCTTTTATAGGGCATTGGTTTCTTCAGAAGTACTAATGATGTGTTGAGCTGCAACTTACATTTCCTGTTGCATGTACTGGAAAAGTTCCCCCACCAATCCAGATTGCTTAAATTTTGTTAGTGTAGCATTTATTTCGTTCCTAGCTTCTGATTGGAATTGATTCATTTTGTACCCATGCAGAAGTCACAGCTCTCTTGTTCATGGCTTAGCAACTAATTTCAATTACATTTTGGTTCAGTTGCACAATAAGCAATTCCAGTTGCTGAGAGATTTGGTGGCTGAGTTTGTAGTTTGTGTCAGCGGCCTGTCATACTCCTTAGAAGCTATTCTCCAGTTGAACGTTTAGGGAGCGCATATCATCCATATTTTTCTGCTTTTGTTGAAATACCTTCATAATCAAAAACATGATGACGAGCTATAGTCATGTGGGAATTGCATACTTTGGGTTGCAAGTACTTCATGATGTATTGGCCAAGAGTTTGATTCTAAATAAAGAGGATAATACTTGACTATACTTTTATGCCGCGTAATTTCTCAATTTCTGTCATAGCTGGTCATGGATGTGTAATCTATAGAATAGAGAGGGCGGGAGGTTTTCCGTTTCATTATTAAAAAATTGGAATCCTTATAACAATATTTGACCAATCTTCTAAATCTGCTCAGGGGTAAAGGTGTATGAATTTGAATCAATAAACTTTGAGGGGAAAATCTTTATCCTATCTCAGCTTAGATCATCTGAGAAGGGCTTGTTGTATTGAAGTGTAGCACAATGGATTGCTTATTTTAGTTATATTCATATCCTATGTTAGACTCTAGTATGTCCTTAGAGAGGATAAGAGAATTTGTGCTCGCTGCCGTGAGCACCATGATGTAGTGTGAAGAAATGCACCCTATTGCATAGTATATAGTTCCTCTTGTAATTCTCAATCCTCTTGATCTATGACTTCTGTCTGATTGATGAGGTCTGAATCCTATAATTCATGGCATAGGCTGATCAATTTAAAGTTTGTGAATCTGAAAATGCAACCTAAATTCAGTAAAAGGTATATTATATGTAGATAACTAGAGGATAGTTATACTTGGATCGTTGGCATTGAACAAGCTCATAAATGGAGAATCAACTGACAGTGAGACAATGGGTATACTGAGGATAATGAAACTCAGTTTCAGGGAAATGACTCACTAAATTCAAGGACGAGCGTGTGGCAGTTTCAGGATATGTTAAAGGCTTAGAGAAGGGGGACCTAGTTTTGATACTGGCGCTAGGGAGTCATATTCCACTGCACATGTAACCACACAAAAAAGACAAAGAACTGTTTGATGAAAGTAACTTTGACCAAAACTCTACAAATAAAGTAATTTCAGAAATAGGGTTAGTATATAAGAAACCTAGAAAGCGCCAAGTAGTTTCAAGTACTGCAAAAAGCTCATGGGCTTTCTCAAGTAATTGTCCATATAGAGTAATACAACTTTTTTTGAAAAAGATATCCTTTCCCTTAATAATCCTACTAGATATTCTACATCTACATGAGTTTTCACTGATGCTTTCCATGGTTACTAAGAAGCACTTCCAAATGAAAACCTAAAATTGTAAAATTCAATTTAGGTCAGACAGCGGCTAATTAAGGTTAAGGCATTTCTATATATAGATGTGATATGACAGATCCATTCAGATTACCGGCTATATGACATAGTGAATATAGAACCCTATTGCACTTAGTTTTACAACACCATGGGGCAGCGTAGACTGGCATGCTAAAAGGAAATAGGAGGCGATATAACAACTAAGGCCACAACGTTGGAAGCCAATAGGTTTTAGGAACTAAGAGATGTACCGGTGGGGTTTTAAGAGTTTGATTAATAGTAGATTCATACTTTAGGCCACTTAATATAAAAGCTGAGGCCGCGTAGCAAAGTAATTGGTATATCAATTCAATCAGCTATCTGATTATTAGGTTTTTAGGGTATTATATATATATCAAAACCAGATGGTTGGTCAAACCAATTATAACAGCTAGGATGAGGCAGCAACTAGTTATGGGCATTTGTTTTAGGTAACTTATTGGAAAAACTAGAGTATGTGATTGCTTAAGTTTAAGTCAATTATTTATAAAAATCTGATTTCTATAAAACTATAAATACCCATTTAGATGCACTAGGTGAAAGACAATTCATCAAGTCAGCGCTGCAAGGAGAAAACAAGGAATGTTGTATTATAATTGGTAGAGACTTTAGAAGAATAGAAGTCAGCGCCTGCTTAATTTAAATAAAATCACTGAGGTAATGTTCAGAATAATTACAGAAGGGCTTAGAAAGGTCTGAGTTACCAGGTAGATTAAGGAAGGGCAGGAGCACTCCCACTTGCATTAAAAAAGAAGTGCTGTGCTGTGCAACTGCCAAAAAATGATAACTCTATAATGAGAATAAAGTGATAATAGCAACACCCAGCGCACCATGTTATCGCTAAGATAGAGTCTGTCAGGACACAGGGGAGCAACTCCTAACCGGCCCTATGTTAAATCAGGGTCCTGAAGCTCCTAGTGTGTTAGTAGGCCATAAGGGCCAAGGAAAGCTACTAAAGGACTAAGTTTAGGTGGGAAACGATGAATATCTAGATAAAACCATGAGGTTTTTATAGTACCTCAGGGCTAAAATTTTGATAAGAGAGAGGGTTTATAATAGGCAGAAGAAGGAGGGAGATAAGTAAGTTACTAGGCAATAGATGCCTATCTTAGTGAAAACTGTCGTCTTAGTTTGCTGATAAAATAATAATAATGATTTAACAAAATATAAATAAGTAAGATTTGATTATCCTCAGCATAAGTTTCAGTATTTATAGAGCTTTAAATTAACTATCAGGATCAATCCCTGACAGAATTGAACTTGACAAATCATTCAAAACATTATTAAATGTTATTGCCTTTTCTTTCCGCTCTATATCACTTTTGAGAAAATTTAAATAATACAGCAGAACTAAACAACTTCAAAACTGACACATAGCAAAACCTAGATGTTCTTGCCCTACCACTTGCTGCTCCAATATGGGGCAGCAGTGAAACCCCCTAGCATCTTACACCCAGCGGGAATACACTTTTCAATTAGGTCAACCTGCCCCCCAATGTAACGGTCAAAAACATCACAGTTTCTAATCGCCATCTTACCTTGGGTTTGACACAATTGACGCTGAATGTCCAGCATGAGTTGGACTCTTGAGGTAGTAAACCTCATAATTATGGAAATTAAAGCGAGGCAAAGATTAAATAAGGATGTGAGGTTGCAAACCCCAGAATGAACCTTATTTTATTTTTATCAAATAAAGAGTCGCGGATGAACAGGATCTTAATAATCTGATGCTTCAAACACCAAATTAATGACAGGATTTTTGAGGGAGATCAAGCCAAAATGACCCAAGTTTTTGTTAATGTGACAAAAACTTGTTTTGCATGGATCATCAGGTAAGATAAGGTAAGGGAGGCCCTGATGCCACCAGAGAAACCCACTTGAGATTGGGAATTGAGAGGAAGAGAGAATTCTGAATAAACTTTGGAATTGTGTGGGATCAACCTTAAAAGTCGCCCTTCCAGGGCCTCGCCCAAACCATTTATTAGGCTCACAAGAGCTTAATCAATAATTCAGGCAAGGCACAACCCAGCGCCTGAACCTTTCTACACCAAAAGTCTTTTTTAACAAATTGACTCAGAATCATAAAATTAGAACACAAATCAAAATGAATGAACAGATTAATACCATTTGTTACATCACCCCCCACTAAAGAAGGGCCCCTCCCCAAAGAGGGGCCCCGCAGCAGGAGGTTGCCACCATGAGGGCTTCCTGGTGCAAGTTGCCTTGATCCCCAGAAAAATTAGCACAGAGAAATTCTGGGCCCCTCATGGGAAAAAAAGATAAATGGTGTGAGCGAACCAGGACTAGGCTGCTGGTTTTAGCCCTCCTGAAACAAGGAAGCACGCCCAGCACTTGGCTGTGGTGCACCCCTCTCCCATGCCCCAGTTGGCGATGGTCCTCCTACCTTAACCAGGAAGTTGCTCTCTCCAACTGAAGTGCAGAAGGGGTGCGCAGTCCAGTTTGGCTGGACAGCCATCCCCTTTCCAGATGGACTTTCTGTTAGTGAGGGAGCTGTCAGGATTTTAACCAGATAAATCCTTCTGATAGTATTCAAATTAGAGGTTTCAGTTAGTTGGCATAATTGCTGGATAATCGCCTAGTTTAATACTATTTAATGTTATACTTTTAATTGAGTTTAGGTTCAGCGGAAGCTGCATTCGCTGCCAAAATTCCATCTAAAGATCATTGTGGGAGTTTCCAGTGGAAAGTGATAAATCTATTATATATCGTTAAAAAGGGTTCCACCAACTAATTCAGAGCACTGGAAACTCATGCCGAGGATGCTCAAAGTCTTTTTATTTTACAAATTTATATATGATTTACCAGCAACTTATGCTGAGGATGGATTGACCTAATCAAATATTCGGTGATCAGATGAGCGGATCTGGAGGGAATTACTATGAATATGAATGAATAAAGTTTACAATCTGATAGAGGTTTGGAATCAAGAGACTGATGGGTTTTTCAGTAGTTGATTGGCCAAAGAACACTTGGGTGTAGTAGCCCTGAAAGTAGTATAAATAGTCGTTCATTCCCTCCTAATAAACATCTCTTGTTTGCCCATCTTTCCTGTTTGTTTGAAGTAGCTTAGTGCAACTAGAGTGGGGAAGGTGGGATAGGAGATCCCCTTTAGGCATGGGTGATTACGCCTGGAGTGGCCAGCGCTTCCAGCTCCCATGCCTCCTCCTTGTGAGGAACCAGTGGGAACCTGGCCAGTTGGCTACCAGTGGATGCTCTGACAGGCTGCTAACCCTAGCAGGGTGCAGTGTGGGAGTTGCCATAGCCGCCCAGGAAGGGGTATGAACTTGCTGGGGCATGCCCAGATGGTTTAAAGGGTTGCGAGGGTGGGGCAGCGCAGGAGTGTCTGAGCCGCCCAGGAAGGGTGCAGGACTTGCCGGTCACGTGCTGAGGACGCCTGGGGCTAAAGGCGAAGCCATTGGTGGTTAGTTGGTGGGTTAGACGCAGGACTTGTAGGGGTTGGTACGGCAATGAAGGCGAAACAGCAAAGAGTAGCCAGTCTTCAAACTGGTTGACCTGGCACACTAATGGAGCCCATGGTCTATTTTGCGACAGTGGTGCTCACAACAGTGGGCTTCGCTGGTGGGCTGTTTGAGTAGTTGGAGGATTGGTTATGGAGTGGCAGAAGCACTTGTTAATACCAGCACTCCTTCAGGAGAGCGCTGGGAAGTCTTGACCCATTATTGGGTTGGGTCGCGCTGAAGGATGTCATCTGGTTAAGTGTAGGGCAATGTCAGGATTTTAACCAGATGAATCCTTCTGATATTAGCCAAATTAGGGGTTTTGGTTAGTCAAGTGTAATTGTCAGCTAATCGCCTAGTTTGATACTATTATATATAATATATTTAATCGAGTTTAGGTTCAGAGGAAGCTGCGTTCGCTGCTGAAATGCCATCCAAAGATTGTAGTGGGAGTTTCCAGCGGAAGCTGATGAATCTGTTACAAAGCATCCAAGATGGTTCTGCTGACTAATTTGGAGCACCAGCGACTCATGCCAAGAATGCTTGAACTCCTATTTATTTATGGATATATATATGGTTGACCAGCAACTTATGCTGAGGATGGATTGACCTAATTAAATATTGGTGATCAGATGAGTGGATTTGGAGGGAATCAATATGAGTATGAATGAATAAGGTTTACAATCTGATAGAGGTTTGGAATCAAGAGGCCGATGGGTTTTCTGGTAGTTGATTGGCCAAAGATCATTTGGGCGCAGTAGCCCTGAAAGTAGTATAAATAGTCGTTCATTCCCTCCTAATAAACATCTCTTGTTTGCCCATCTTTCCTGTTTGTTTGAAGAAGCTTAGTGCAACTAGAGTGGGGAAGATGGGATAGGAGATCCCCAATAGGCATGGGTGATCACGCCTGGAGTGGCCAGCGCTGCCAGCTCCCATGCCTCCTCCTTTTGAGGAACCAGTGGGAACCTGGCCAGATGGCTACCAGCGGATGTGCTGACAGGCCACCAACCCTAGCGGGATGCAGCGCGGGAGTTGCCATAGCCGCCCAGGAAGGGGTATGGACTCTCTGTGGCATGCCCAGATGGGTTGGTGAAGGGTTGCGAGGGTGGGGCAGCGCAGGAGTGTCTGAACCGCCCAGGAAGGGGGCAGGACTTGCCGGGCACATGCTGAGGACGCCTGGGGCTAAAGGCAAAGCCATTGGTGGTTAGTTGGTGGGTTGGACGCAGGACTTGTAGGGGTTGGTACGCCAATGAAGGCGAAACAGCAAAGGACCACCAGTCTTCATACTGGTTGGCCTAGCACACGAGAAGAGCCCATGGTCAATTTCACAACAAGAGCCCTGCTGGGCCAAGTCCCCTTGGTGCCAACCAAATCCCTAGTGGGGAGGCCCCACTGGAAATTTATGCGATGATTGCTTCAGGTCTAGGGTTGGCCATCAGTCACTGACTCCCTCCAGTGCTGGTTGCTTGACAACTGGGGCCTGATGTGACCACTGAAGTCAGCAAACTGATGATATGGTGGCGTGCTGGCAGCACATGCAGTTTGTAATAATGTAGTGGTCTGAAATTATTCAATTTCTGAATACCATCTTACCTTAGGTTTGATGCAATTGATGCCAAATGTCCAACGTGAGCTGGAATCTTGAGGTAGTAAACCTCATAATTAGGGAAATTTGAAGCGAGGCAAAGATGAGATAAGGATGCAAGGTTGAAAACCCCGGAATTAACATTATTTTATTGTTAGTAACAACTTGAGTCATGGTCAAAGAGGATCCTAATAATTTGATGCCGTGAATACACCAAGTAAAATACAGAATTTTAAGGGAGCTTAAGCCCCAAAATCTCAAGTTTCATATTAATAAACAAATTTTGTTGTGCATAGATCACTAGGTAAGATAAGGTAAGGGCGGCCCTGAGGCCACCAGAGAAACCCACATTAGAGTGGGATTCGAGAGGGAGAGAAATTTCAAATGAAGTTCAGAATTGCATTGGCTTGACCTTAAAAGTCACCCTTCTGGGGCCTCGCCAAACCATTGACTAGGCTTGCAAGAGCCTTTACAATAATTCAGGCAATGCACAACCCAGCGCCTGAACCTGAAAACACCAATTTTTTAAATGAATTGACTTGGTCTCAGAAAATCTGAACCTGGAATTTTATAAACAAACGGATTAATACCATTTGTTACACCCAATGCCTCAGGTCAATACTTTCCCCCCAAGGATATCGCCCTCCACCTTTCACGTTCCCAATCAGTGCCTTATAGCCCCATTGTGCTCTCCTGAAGCAAGATGCAATTCAGCCTCCAGGTTGAATATGGCAAATTTGTATCCCTACAATGACAAACAAATTTTAGAATTAACTCCGGTTCTTATGCAGCCTGCAGGCCTTATTGACTTCCGCCGATACAAGGGGTACTTTGACCTCAGCTTCATCTGTGAAGCTGATGCTGCAATCGCAGCCAACATACCCCTGGTGTTCTAGGGGACCCCCATCCCAACCACTCGCACTTGGTTGCCTGATGACACCACTCTTGTGGTTCATTTTGCAGGCCTCCCTCGCACACCTCCCTGATACTTTATATATAATGAACTAATAGCTGGGTTGTCAGTATATGGCGCTGAACCCATTCTACAATTTTTTGTTTTCAATGGAGCCAACTGAATTGTGGGCCCTCACGCCTTTGCAACCGTATGCCCAATATCAACTGATTTCACCATTTTGATTCCTTCTCACCATTGTCCCCTCTGCCTCCAACCACATTTTCTATGCTTGAAGACAAAGTACGCACTATCTGCCACATTTGTTTTAACATGGACCACTCAAAGTGGCGCTGCCCCACCATAGCCTGAGCTGAAATTCACACGCTTGACTCCCCCCATGTTGCTCCCATTGCCAATATAAAAACTTATCTTGAATGGGGCACATTTCTCCCTCCCCCCACCCAAAATGGTAGATGCAACTGCCACTGATTCAGCCAATAAGGAACCTACATGTCAAACCCATACACCCACTTTAACTAATCAGGTGCCAGCATGGACCCCAGTAAATTAAAAAAACCCACCCACCCACACGCCCTAACCCACCCATATGCCGATCAACTATTGTTCTCAACCAAAATCCCTTGGGATTATTTGGAGGAAGTTTATGATTTGGGAATCCCATCCCTTACTCAGTCAAGGCCCCAGGCTCAAAATGTGCCTAAACGCAGAATATGCAGCTCAACTTCCAACTTAATACTATGCTCTACGCTGCAATGCTGATGAATATCAAAGTGACCACTAACTCACTAAAGAGGCTGTTGCCTCCCCTGATTGTCACCCTCTCTGAAAGGCTGTAGCATAATCAGTCACAGTCTTGGCCAAGGGGATACCTGCCATTGTCCCTCCCCCCATGCAACAGGTTTATATAAAAGAATTATTCTGTTTCCACCAATTTGCCAACAAAGCAATACAAAAAGTTTTAATGGTCGCAAAATTTGGCCCCAAGACCTGCATTACCAGCAACAACATCGCCAACTTCACCACCCTTCTCAAAGTTTGCTTTGAGGCTGAGAAAACCCTATCCAAATATATCACCACCTCCTCATAGCAAAATTCGAGCTGCAAGCCCCATTTTAAAGATACATCTATGCCTGTGCTCTCAGCTCACTGCCGTACACTGTCTGACATAGAGGAGGAAGATGAGTCACTAATCCCCACTCACTCCCCATCATGGATGCATAGTGGTTTACTGCATCTGCCCTGGTTAGATCATTTTAGTTTTTTCTACTATTTATTTAATCAGTTTGAGTGATATTCTCTTCTCTTTATGTTTGTTAAGTTTTAGTTTAGTATAAGTTTTGCTTTTTAGAGCTCAGTATTATCCATCCCCCCCTGAATCTCTTTCTGCTAAGCATCACTTTTCGAAAATCAATTCAGCCTGAAATTTAGCTCCACTTAAGAGATTTACGAAAACTATTAGCAAATATGGCGGGAAACCCCGCAAAGAACCCACAGGCTATGCAAACGAGCCAGCACCACCCCCAAACGAAGCAACCCTCGATTACCCACCTCATGGTCAACCAGAATCACCCGCTCTCAAGCAGCAGCCATGAAAGCAGGCACCACCCCCAACCTGGAGCTACTCCAACTAGCGCCAGTTCACCTGATCGCACTTCTGCAACCTGCACGCCTAACAGCTCTGTGTGCGCTGCCTCCCGCCAACCCGCTGGGCCCCCTCCAACCAAGAAGGCCATCACCCACGCTGTTTTAATGGCGTCTGCTCAGTTGAATGCAACTCAGCCCATCCAGACATTCACCTCCCCATTGTGTCAGCTAATTCAGCCCCATCTATTATTGCTGACGCCGTGTTTCTGGCTCCCTCCATGAGGGGCGATACCCAGCTACCTGGCCCCCAAATCCTCAGATGTAAGGTTGGATTAGCCGCACATTCTGGTTCACTAAGCACCAAATTGGGACAATCTACTCTTCCCAATGAGGATTCAAATGGTTCGGATTTTGGAACTTCACACCAGTTCCAATCTCACCCGTCCCATTTAAACCCCATAATCGGCACTTCTCAAGTCGGCACTTTATCTCAATATGCTGAAAACGACCAATTCACCAATCAGCCAATGAGTTTTGCCCACGAAATCACAGCAAATACTCGGGCTGAATTTACCCAAATAGATTGGGATGGTGATGAAACATCGCCCTCCTCCCAATTGGCTGGAGTTAATTCCAATCTGGATGGGACTCCCCAATTTAGCGAGGCCCAACAATCACCTGGCCCCCAAACCCTCGGATGTAAGGTTGGATTAGCCGCACATTCTGGTTCACTAAGCACCAAATTGGGACAATCTACTCTTCCCAATGGGGATTTAAATGGTTCAGATTTTGGAACTTCACACCAGTTCCAATCTCACCCGTCCCATTTAAACCCCATAATCGGCACTTCTCAAGTCGGCACTTTATCTCAATATGCTGAAAACGACCAATTCACCAATCAGCCAGTGAGTTTTGCCCACGAAATCACAGCAAATACTCGGGCTGAATTTACCCAGATAGATTGGGATGGTGATGAAACATCTCCCTCCTCCCAGCTGGCTGGAGTTAATTCCAATCTGGATGGGCCCCCCCAATTTAGCGAGGCCCAACAAACCGCCCATTAATTTAATATGACGCCAGCAACTGCTGTAACATTCCAGAAACAAGGGAACTCCGCAAACTTGTCCAAACCACCAGCTCACACTCAACCTGCAATTGCAGCCCAAAGCAAACACAAACGTACCAAAGGAGCCACTGGGGCGTGGCAAAACCTCTGGCACCAACGCTACCCAAAGCTGATCCCCGTGAAGTGGCGTTTATTGCTGATGTTAAGAAGAAATGGGCCGAAACTAGAGCGCAAAAAGCTCTACCTCGCTCAACCCTCTCCCACGCAATTCGCCTTTATTATGGGCATAACCCTGTTGAATTCTATACAGAGGATTACTTCTCATACTTTGCAGCGATTGCGGAGACATTCCCTATTAACACCACCATCCATGAATCAGTGGAGGGCCACTACATCGATGTGGGCTTCACTGAAGCTGCCCTTGCTGACCATGCTGCCACCCTCCAGGTCATTATTCCACGCGGATCTCTTCGCATCTCCCGCACACGCTCTCACCTGGAGAAAATTTCATGGGTTACTTTTTCCAACCTACCAACGACTGTTGATCCTGAGTCTCTTAAACTGGCACTCCATCGTGGTTTAATGGAGTTTGGGTCTGTTCTTTCAGTGGACTTTAGCGTCCCCTAGTACTATGCTCCCACTCAAAGAGCTCACACTGCTAGGGCGTCGTTCATCCCTCCCCCACTGTATCCCGCAACATTGAGGTTATTCCTCGTGTGGCGGTAGTTGGGGCATGCCCTGAGATCTTCTTTGTCGACCCTGATCAGGCGCGCCCCCGGTGTTCATGGTTTAACGCCCTTGGACACTTGTATAGTGGCTGCACAGCTCGAAAACAAGCCCTCTTAGCCACCAACCAGGGCCTAAACCAGGCCAAAAACGATCCCACGTGGCTGCAGCAGCAATTCCACAACCCACACAATGGGTTCCCGTTCAAGACCTGTCCCCTGAGGCCTTACGCCTAGCAGTTGAAACAGCTAACCCCACTATTGGTATGGGATACCTTCGCGCTCATGCCCCCCTTCCAATGGGCACCCCCTCCAATCTCCCAGAGTCAACTCCTCTCTCACCAAGCGCAAGGCATCTCCCACAGGGTGCCCCTCGTCAGCCACCCCACTCAGGGCTCCGCGGCACCCCTACCAACCTCCACCAGCGATTTATCGCATCAACCCTCAGCTCCCAATGGAGCTATGCCCACCAGCATGGACTGGCAACTCGCGGCCTGCGGTAGAAGTGCCACCTCAAAGAGTCCTACCCCAACCCCACAGTCCATTTCGCGCGGATCCTTTGCAGTGTTGGAGGAAGTGAATATGGACTCAGACTCATCAAATGGGGACACCGCGGAGGTCACCATTGAGCACCCTCAGGTCCTTCCCCTACAACGGAGCGGGGGCAGCATCCTAGGCTGGCTTACTGGGTCCTCCGCCCCCTCACCCTCTCCTTCCCCTCAGAACCCTCGACGCTCCTCACAGATTGCAGCTAATAGTCAAGCTAAAGGACTCAAAACTAGCCGCCTCACAGCAGCAGGTTTTAAGCGCTGGCAACCCCCAGGACATGGAGGGGAACAGCTATGAGTCCCCATGGCAGCACCCTGGCCCTGCAATCCATCAACGCAAATGGGTTGCGGGACTTTAAGCGGAGAGCCCGCCTCCTCCGAAACTTCAGGTCAGCACAAATTGACATCGCTGCTGTCCAGGAGCCCCATATCCTCCCCCACGAACAATCTGCATGGAATGAACAGTTTGGAGGCAACTCCTTCTGGACAAACCATGCCGCCCTTATTGTTTTGAATCCCCGGGTTAAAACCCATTCTTTTTCACAATATCTAGGTGGCCGCCTCATACTAGCCAAACTCACCACTCCTGACTTCTCCTTCTTTGCTGCAAGCATCTACCTGCCTAATGCAGGTCAGGAGCAAAATCGGCTCTTGGAAGAGCTCCTCCAACTCAATCTCCCACGGAATACAGTCCTCTTAGGAGATTTCAACACAATCATAAGTCGCGTCCGTGACTCTTACCCCCTGCAGCAAAGGAACGCCCTGGATCAAGTCGCCTCCAGGATTTCCTTCGCCTGAGTGGCTTTATAGATGCGCTTCCACCCTCCGCGTCTGGCCTAGGTTGCATGACTAGGATCCAGTATGATGGAGGAGCTTTCCAGTCAGCGTCACGCATAGATATGGCACTGATTGGCCCCCTGCTAATTGGCCGCGTCTCCTCTCCCATCTCTCGTGACAACCATCTGAGTAATCACAGGTCACTCAACGTTGTCCTCACCACCACACTTAGACCGTCGCGTAGGTTCTGGCCTAGGGTTGCCCCAGCTCTTCTCAACAACCCCTTCACTAAGGAGAAGCTGTCTATGACCATCCGGGAGACCCTCACCTCCCCCCCACCCCACCTGCTTGACCACAAGGCTAAATGGGCGGTGACCAAGGAGGGCATCACCCGCGTTGCTTACAACTGTGCCAAAGCCCAGATGACCGCAGCTCGCGCCAGAGTCAAAAGGGCGGAAGCCAGAATCAGACATCTAGAGCGAAACTGCCAGCCTTCGCCCTCTCCCAGATGGTTGGAAGATTGGGAAGCGGCGCAAGAAGCACTCCGCTTGGAGCTCACACTGCAGAAAGAACGGGCAGCAAACTTTACAACATCTCGTTACTATGCTCAATGGGAACGCCCCACCCGCTTCTTCTTTCAGAAACAGAAAGCCCGGTCAACAGCGCAGGATATTACTGCACTGAAGATTGGCACTACAACCACTTCAGACAAGGAGGAAATCACGCAGGAACTACAACGCTTCTACTCCAGCCTCTTCCATGCCACCCAGGTGGACCCATCGGACATCCAAGACTTCCTGTGGCGGGCTCCAGAGCCGCCCATTGACCCACGGGCTGATGAGGCTCTACTGGCGCCTATTTCCATCCAGGAGGTGATGGAAACCCTTCTGAAATCCCCACGGCTTAAAGCCCCAGGCCCAGATGGAATACCCTTTGAAGTGTACCTTCTGGAACCTGCAGTGATAGCCAGAACCCTCCGCGACCTCTTCGCTGCACTCTTGGTGAATGGCGAGGTCCTCCCCGACTCCAGAGGCTCAATCACGACCCTCATTCACAAAAAGTCAGACCGTGAGAACCTGGCGAACTGGCGCCCCATAGCGTTGATCAACACAGACCAAAAGCTCTTCACGAAGCTTCTGGCCAACCGCAACACCAAATGGGTGTCACCTCGCCTCTCCCCATCCCAGTACGGTTTTATTCCGGGGAGGTCGTTATGGGACAACTATAATGACCTTCACGTGACTTTGACTGCTAACTCTCGTAAGGTGAATGGCTTTGTGGCTCTCCTGGATATGGAGAAAGCATATGATCGGGTAGCCTGGAAGTATATTGATGCTTCCCTGGCCCGCTTCCATCTCCCACCCGCAGCTAGGCGCTGGATATCAGCGCTCTATGACCAGCTCCACACCAGAGTCCTGGCGCCAATGGGTTTTACAGTGGCAGTACCAGTTGGACAAGGTCTCCGGCAAGGGGACCCCCTGAGCCCTATCCTTTTTAACATCACCCTTGACCCCCTCTTGGCCTCCTTACAGGATAAGCTAACAGGGATTCTGGTCCCAGGTAAAGCACCCACACGCACCATGGCATTTGCAGATGACACTGCCATTGCATTTGGCTGCCCTGGTGATGTTGCCCTCGCTGCTGTGACCATTGAGAGGTACACCAAGGCGTCCAACGCCATGGTCTTCACCTCCAAGACAACAGTTGTGCAGGTCGGCTCCCCCACCTTCCCCCACCATTTGGTATTGAACCTGAGCGCGGTACCTTCCGTCACCTGGGCGTTCTCACCAACCAACAAGGAGTTGCGCTAAAAGACAATGAGGACTTGCTCCTCGCAGCAGTTAACTCCAGGATTGCCAGCTGGAACCGGTGGCACATCACCCCCCAGGGTCGAGCTCTGATGGCCAATGTGTTCCTTCTCTCCAAAGTCTGGTTCCTAGCGCACGTCTGCCCATTCACAGATGCCTTTTATACGCGGCTCAATGTACTCCTCCGCTGTTGGATCTGGGGCTCAAACCATCCACTAATGGCCCTCTCAACCATTGCCCAACCCTGCAATGAAGGGGGCCTAGGGCTTCTGGACACGCGATCCCACGCCACCACAATCTTCCTGAAGTTCCTATGGCCGATTGTCTGCTGGGACGCGACCCCCATGCCCCAATGGGCGCCCGCCCTCCGCCAGTCAGTGTCAGCAGCTCTGGGTCTTCCTAGAGCATCTCTGACCTCATTAGGGGAGTGGCTCACAAACCACCCAGGCCATCGCCTAAAACCATCCTCATCCCCCTACTGGAACCAGGCTCTCCTTGCCCTGAAACGAGTAGGCGCTCGGATCCACCATGCCTTCCCATACAGAAGAGAAGGCCCTGGCCTCAGCCCACGTCGCCATGCAATTGTGCACAATGGACAAGTTGTCACAACTCGCCTCAACCCCCAAGATCGTCCTCCCATCCGCCCAAGACTCCTTGAGCTCCTCCCTCCCTCCGTGAGATTTGACCTTAAGGAATTGTGGAAGGACGTCTATCACCCCATCCTGTCAGCAAAGGTGTCCAACACCTTATGGAGGTGCTCCACTGTTCATACAGGACAGGGGACCGGACTGGCCCTACCTTCCAGCACCGAAGCTGCCCCCGCTGTGTGGAGCCTATTGACTCCCACCTCCATCGTTTTTTCACCTGTCCAGGTGTCGCCGCATTTTGGCCAAAGGCCCGCGCGCTCCTCCATGCTCAGCCCTGGTCTGGACACCCTGTGCAAGACCTCATGTTTGAGCAGACATTGCCTGGTTGCCACCGACCCCTCCGTGTCCTCGCCTATGCCACAGCCATCTGGACCATCCATAACTCCTTCCTTCGTGCTGCCTTTGACCAGCAGGTGTGGACCCTTCCACACATGATCACCCACTTTCAGGTACACTTTGAGATGGCCCTGAAGGTCTGCACTATGTCGCCAACCCTCCCCCGCTCAGTTGTCACTGCAGCACGGCTCTGGCGCGCAAACCCCCCTCCCTTTCTCGATGCCTCCTCCCTCCCCTTCCCTCGCCTCAGGCTCTTAGGAGCCCAGGCGTAATTCAATAAACATCGATGAATCCCCCCCTTGGGTTGGGACCATCTAGTACTAAAAAAGTATTATCCATCCCCTGGTTGGCTTGCCTTGGTTAAATAAAATAAAATTAATAAAAATTATCAAAGATGATTCCTAATATTTTGTTATAGCTCAACTCAGTAAATGAAGAGAATAACTCGTCATTCCATAATAAGTAAATATTAGAGAGTCAAACCTCTAGTAGGAGGCTTCACCCATAAGAGGGCAAATCCTGACAGAACCCCTTTGAGACTCGGCTAAGGGGCCAAAAGCCAAGCAGGGGTCATCAGATCTTTCAGGCGTAGTTTAGCATGGATACCAGAAGTAACTAAGCTTTAAATGTCCATAAATTTGCCGAAATAAATAGAGAAATCAAAGTAAAGGTTTTATATGTGACAAGAGGTAGGTGTCATGACACAACGGAGAGCTCTGGTAAGCATCATTGAGGAGTGAGCCAGCATCGAGAAGAGGTCCTGAAAAAAACATTGGCATTGTAATTGGCATTAGGACGAGGTCCCAGAAAGATCACCGGCATCTGTTGGGATTATTGTTATAAACCAAGAAGCCTAGATTACCAGGGATTGCTAGGGGATAATTCCCTGATGTGAAGTGAATTGGATATTGGTTGACCCTGATTTCAGAATAACTATGTTTGGGGGATTTTAGGTTATTTGTCTGTGTCAGATCCATCATGGATCAATCCAGATGAATGCTTAAAATCTCATCAGGCAGTGTTGCTGACGAAATAGGGGCAACTGATAGTTGATTAACTATCAGGTGTAACAATTATGACTAATCAGATTTCATCACCAACTGATTGGGATTTTAAGGAGTAAGTTGTGAGAAAAGTGATGCCGCCTGCAACTAGTGATTTGATCAGTTGGTTCATGACCTGCCTTAATGGGTAATAAGTCCCATTACCTAAGCAGGTCGCTTGCCAAGTATGGTTGGTTCGCTTGGATTGAGAGGAATACGTTAGAGACACGTGTTGAATCTTGGTGATTCAGTATGTACTCTCTAAAGGATTTTTTACACAGGGTTTCCCCCATTGAACAATTAGAACAGTCAATATGATAATCGCCGGTTCCTTGATACACTTGTAAACACTTAATTTTCATAATAAATACAGAAGTAATTCCCCAGTCACTTCTTTATTAAAATATATTTTCAGTGGATCCTTCCTTTGTCCGCTCTCTTTTTCTTTCTCAATTTTTCTTCACCTAACTTAAGACTACTCCTCCAGTCCCCTCATTTCACTGATATCCCAGCGGCCTCTGTTGGTACTGACTCTTCCGCTTAGTTTATTCATGTCGCCATTTTTCATTGGTTTTGGCTTATTAAACATTAATTATTTATCACCTTGATTTGAGGCAATCCAAAACCCTTTTATCGAACTTTGACATCACCTTAATGCCCTATTATGAAGGCAATCTGATAAGACCCATTATGACCCATTATTGCCTTATCCTAAATCGATCAATCAGTTATAGCTCTGAATCATCCTCGGAGGATTCTGTCCATTAATACTTCGGCGGAATTCTCCAATGATCCACATGGTCATAATAGTGGCTTGTTGTCCAGTCATATAAATTCTCAACATTACCCCCCCTTTGACTGGACGATAAGCTGTTTATCTCTTTTTCCTATAATCACTATGTGAGCCGTTACACGCCAACATCTTCGAGTTTGTGAGTTCACTTTCTTCTACCAGTTGTGGTTAGGTGCAGAGTTACTCAATTCAGGCCATATCCCTCTTCCCCGGTTCCCATTTCCACCAGCTGATGAAGATGAGGCTGACGTGGACCTCACAACTGTACTAACCCAGGAAGAGATTCCTAAATTCATAGGTCACTTGACCTCCTGGCGCGCCCCTTCAGGGACATCATGGGCCAGCTATGGTGGGGAGGGGAGCGGAGCTGCGGGCCTTCACATAACAAAGCAGCCCAACTCCTGGCAAGCAGCTTTAGTCACCTAGTGCTTCTGACTCCTGTAGAACCCCATCCCATGCCTCTGTCTGTACAGCGGATGCTGTTCTTTGTGCAGTGGGTGATAGCCTGCTGGTCAGGGCCCTTCCCCCACACTCCTGATCACTTCTAATCCTTAGGGGTAAACTTCCGCAACAACTGATTAACTCGCCTTTGTTCTGGGGTCACTGCAGCATTCACCGCCCTCAGTGCTGACAATCCATCATAGTACCTTCCCATCATGACGCTCATAGGTAACTTAATTTTGCATCCCACCACTGCTTTAGGCTAAGAATAGAGCAGCACCAGACAGCTCCCAAATGGGCCCTCTACGCGGCATTCACCACAACTGCTCCTATTCTGATAGCGTATCCAAGCATGAAGGACTTCCTTGTAGATTGCCTGGCCCTGGGCGCAGCCTTTTCTCCTTGAGCTGGCACACACCTGCTCACTTGCCACCCCTTACGACTTCAGCCCCCTCTGTTGGTGTACTCCTTGATTTCCCAGGAGCATCTTTGCATGTGGTTATAAGCTCTTCTCCTCATGGGACAGGAACAGTTCTGACTTGATCAACCAGCCGAACTCTCTCCACCTCGCCTGTTACCATAGATCCCAGTCCATCCTCCTCTCCTAGTTCCGTCACACCGTCCTCTCCACTTTAACCTAGCATAATGGCCCAGGGGTAGACACCAGCCCCTTCGTTATCACCTCAGCAGCCTTCACCTCCACCCCCAACCCCAGTCAAGTCCAGAGAAACTATGGCACGCCCAAAGCAAAGGAAGAAGAAACACAGGTCCCATCGATCAAAACAAAAATAACATTGCAAGAAGCCAAAAAAAGACAGGAAGATAAAAACAGTGAAGCAAAAGACCTCAAAGGACAACCCGCATTGAAATAAAAACCCCACTAGTACTCGCACATATATATTTATATGGTATGTTATTATTATTACTCTTTTTTATTTATAATATATATACTTTATTCTATCTATTTATTTATTTGTATTTATATTTTTTCAGATCAGATAACTATTGCTGCTTATATATTTGAAGGAACTTTGTGTGCACCCAATTTATAATATGGTCACCCACAGGATCCTTGATAGTATAAGCTTTGGCTCCCATCTTTTCTATTATCTCAAATGGCCAAATCCAAATAATAGCAAGTTTGTGCTTCTGGCCTAACCCATGCTGATTGTGGAATAACACCATATCCCTGTCTTTGAACTGCATTAGGATACTCCGCCATGCTTGGTCCGCAGCCTGGGTTTTGGTTTTCTTGGCAAGGCTGAACAAGTACGCTTCAGTTTGTAACTTAATCAGCGTGTTTGTAAGGGTGGTTAAATATTGCTGTGGATCCACTCTTCCGGTGTCCTCTATACAGGCATATAGCAGCGCAGGCAGAGCAGGGTGCCGCCCATAAAGAAATTGAAAGAGGCTTTTTCCTGTAGCTGAATGGTAGCTTATATTGTAGGCGAATACTGTGATTAAGAGAAGGGTATAAAAATTGGAGGGTCTATCCATAACCAGTTTCTGGAGTATATTCACCAGAGTCCCATTAACTCGCTCAACCATTCCGTTAGACTCAGGGTGATATGGGGTGGTTAGGACCCTGCGGATGGCCATTAATTTGTTAAGCTTGGGTAAAATGTGGGAGGTCAAGTTGGTTCCATTGTCAGTAAGGATAAACTGTGGGCAGCCATGCCGCTGTATGATACATTCCATTACAAACTTAGCCACAGTAACTGCCCCCAGATCCCAGATGGCTCTCGCCTCTACCCAACTCATCAAGTGGTCAATTGCCACCGGGATATATTTAGACCAATTTGCTCTGGTTGGCAGAAGGCCCACAACATCAATAGAGACAGTGTGCTAAGCAAAGCGAGGCTTTACCAAATGGTATGAAGTCTTCTGGTGGAATGGCTTCTCCACCTGGCACTGGTGGCAGCAAGACAGGGTCTCAAGCACATCATATTGCATGCTTTCCCAATAATACTTTGGTCTTAACAATTCAAGAGTTTTCCAAACTCTGCCATGGCCAACTGCTCAATGTGCACTCATAATAGTATTTGAGTGGTTAGAAGGCCTTGGTATATTCACGGTAACATCCCCTATATGCTTATACAATTCCCCATTAGTTTGGAAAGTATTGGTCCTGAGTTCATCCAGTAACTTGATTACTTGAGGCGGTTCATCTTCATATTTCCGCTTAGCATTTTGTTGAACATTATATCACTTAAATCCGCCATAACTGCAATTGTCAGTAACCTTGATAAACAATCATCATTTTGAAATTTGGCTCCCAGTTGATTTAAAATCTCAAAGTTGTAAGCTTGCAGCTTAAGAGCTCATCGAGCTAGCCACCCTTCAGGCTCCTTTAAATTCTGCAACCAATGCAACGATGCATGATCTGTTATGATTTTAAACTTTATTCCATGCAGGTAGACTCAAAACTGTTTATAAACATAGATCACTGCTAAGCATTCCCACTTGTTTATGGTGTAATTTCATTCATGGCAATTCAGGCTGCAGCTACAGTACGCCATGGGGTGCTCTTCTCCATCATTGTCCTTCTGAGACAGGACTTCCACAACAGCAGAAAGGGATGAATCTGTTTGCATTATAAATTCCTTATCAAAATTAGGATAGTGCAACACCGGCACACTGACTAGCGCCATTTGAAGTGTATTAAAGGCACATTGACATCACTCCATCCATTTGAAAATTGCATCTTTCTTCAATAGCTCAAACAGTGGACCTCCGATGCAACTGAAATTGGGTATGAATTGGCGGTAGTAAGCCACCATTCCCAGAAACACCTGAATGTCCCGCTTATTAGTGGGTTTAGTCATCCTCTAAATGGCTTCTACCTTGGCTGGTTGAGGTCTTAGACCAGTCGCATCCACCACAAACCCAAGATACTCAAGCTGATCCTTGAAGAAGTGGCATTTTTGAGGCTTGTTTTTGATATTGGCCTCAGCCAGTCGGCGAAATAACTCTTCCAAGTGAGTGAGATGCTCAGTAAATGTGCAAGAGAAGACGTTAATATCATCAAGATATACAAGAACGCATGACAGCTTCAGATCACTCAGTATAGTATACATTGCTCGTTGAAATGTAGCTGGGGCGTTATATAGTCCCTGCGGCATATGTGTTGGTTGAAAAAGCCCTTTCGAGGTGATTACCACGCATTTTTCTTGCACCTCCCTAGGCAAATTAATTTTCCAATAACCAGATTTCAAATCCATTGCTGAGAAGTAGCGGGCTCCACCAAGCTTATTTAGCACATCATCAATCCGTGGTAGAGGGTATGAATCTTTTTTGGTGATGCTATTGAATTTCTGATAGTCAATTACTACACGGTTAGTGCCATCCTTCTTTTTTACAGTTAGAACAGGTGAAACCCACAGGCCCTTGGATGGTTCAAGCATTCCCTGCTCCATTAATTTTTCAATTTCCTCGGTGACAACTTCTTCAGCTGCACATGATTGATGGATTGGTTGAGACCTGATGGGAGGATGGTCCATAGTATCATGTTGATGAACAACCCCCAAGCGCACCCCAGATCATGATCGTTGACCACAAAAATCTCTTTATACTTTTGAAATAGCGCTTCAGCCCGCTCCTTCTGATCTTCTGATAACCCCAATAAATTTTCCTGCGGTACAACCACCACTGCGCTGAGAGGTGGTTCAAAGGGCAGACCAAATTCATCCAGAGAACCGAACTCATGAACCTGTTTGATCTCTTCCACCAAGTTCAGATGTAAATATGCTATAATCTTAGGCCGGCAGATTCGAATGGGACTGTTCTGAAGATTTGCTATCAATACTTTATTTTCCTCATAGCCTGGTAGTGTGATGCCGGGAGCTACATGGGGCTCAAGCTGTGTTTGATGATAAGGCCTAATGATCTCCTCATAGAGCCTCGCTGGCACTTCCATCTCTAACTCAGTGTCTATTATTACTTGATGTCCAGAGGGAATGGATATAGCTCCAGCTGCTCTAAGCAGTAACCCTTGGTATTTGTATATCTTATGAGGAAAGGCCCGCTTTTTTTAAATGATGATAGTGCACTGGGATCACCCCATCGCTGTAGGCAAGGTTGATCTGTCCCATATGAACTGAACTCTTTGGCGCTCTACAAGAGGAGAAATATATAGGGATTTGCTGTCCCGCAATGGCTAGGGTCTCTTCCAGCATGTCAACTATAGCCCTATAGTGTCGCATAAATGCAGTTTCAATCAATAAATCATAGTTACTGTTTGGCAATACCACCGCTGGAGCCACCACAACAATAGATCCAAACTTCAAGGGAAGAGCGGTATATGCTCCCTCAGAAGTGGTGGTTTCAGCTCAAGCGTGTCATAGAAATAACAGAAGAAGTTTAGAACAGCCTGCCAGTCAGGATGCGTAAGCACACAAAAAGCAAGCAAGAATGCCAGAGGCATTGCTGACTGAATGACGTTATATAGAGAGTCAGGCATTGGGAGTGATGAATTGTTGGTGAAACACAACATTGAGTATGATCCCAATGACAAACCACAATGAGCCCACTCCTGACCAAGGGGGCCTCGCTTCAGGGGGTGGGATCACAGAGATAGTTTCAATAAATTCATTGGCATATTAGGTCATTTCAAATGGGGAGGCAAGGGGATGGATTCTTTCTTGCAATTGGTGGACATAAGGCCACAAGATCCCCAGGTACTTTTGCCGGAAGTTCATGATATTGGGGTTATAGAGCCAAAAATAATGGACTCACTGAATCCAATTGACGACGGAGGGGGCCATAGTGACCATAAGTACTGGTAGAGCCCATCCGGTATATGGACTGATGGGCCACCAGGGAAACACCATCAGGGATACGGTCAGAAGGAGTGATACAATAAAAAAATTGTTTGGTTTTTTAGCAAAATTTTTTATTGAAGGAAAAGGAAGAAGATTGACCAAAAATTTTCTCAGTGGTATGCAACTGATTAAATAGTGGTCAATTGGGGTAATAAGCTGGGATTGGGACCCTCAATTTTGACCTAACTGGCGAATTATTTTAGAATGGGCGGGTTTGTTCCTTGAGAACTGACATCAAAAAATCTGGCAGCAGGCCAAGTCACTGTCAGTTCAACCTTAAATGTGCAAACTGAGGCTCAGCTATGTTTCCAATGGTTGGCATGATGGTGTTTGGCCCAATGAGCGATGGGAATCCCCCAAGGCCACCCCACATAGGGGAGGGTCCATTTGGTTGGGAATGGGTTTGGGACGCCCAACCAGCCCACGCTTGGTCACTGGGCCATTCGTTTGGTCAGTGGCATCACATCAGCTGCAATGCCCAAATTGTCAACAGGGGACTTTGAACCCTCATTGATGGTGTCTGATGTTATAGCCTGCCTATCAAGAATGATCCCTGATGACTTTGGTAGGGAGGTGATTTATTCAAATGACATATTAATCAAATTGGAACCGTTGGGCGTTCTGGCCAATAGCTCAGTCCTCATGCCTTTCCAGCCTTTTGAGATCCAAGCATTGGCCAGATTCCTACTCAAATTAGATCTGATTGAACTCAATTTGACAATCTTGGCGCAGATTTTGTTGATTCCCCATAACAGTTATGCTGAGGTGAGTGTGGGTACTGGGGTGGGATCCAAAGTAGAAGAGCTTTTACCCAACACTTGTCTACTATGTGAGCGAGATCGCCCTGAGTAACAAGGGGTACCGCCATCCTCTTTGGTGTCTTCTTACTCAGGAATGGGAAGATGTCCCAATCAACAGCCAGAGGACATTCCCCGGGACTTACATTACCCTTTCCTTTTTCCACAGGAAGGGCCCCGCCACTGGGAAACTGCACAAGAGCCACATTCTTGTGCGCCTTGGGTAACTTGATCGCCATAATCGTTACAACTTTTTTTGGGGGGGGGGGGCGGGGAGCATCAGGGTGGGATGCGTGGAATGCTTCAACCAGGGCCATGCAATTTGCACAATCGCGCGCCTTGACCCAAATGTTTTTGTAGGACTATACCCTTTCCAGGCCATGAGATATTGTACAGAACGTCGTGATTTCCAGGATGCCAGGATAGCCTCTACCTCGGCCTCTTCCCCATTATCAATGACAATTGGTTCCAGTTCTGTAGGCATTTCACCCTTAAAGGCGACAACTGAGAAACATGGAAAACAGGATGCTGCTTCCAATGCGCAGGGAGCTTCAGTCAGAACGCCCCATTCCCCAATAGCTCCTCCACTAAATGGGGACCCGAGTGTTTACTAGTGAATTCATGGGAAGGGGCTTGAATTTTTAAGTGACGGGTATTGAGCATGACATAGAAGCCCACCATAAAATCGTGACCCAGAAGGCGCTTACAATCTGAAAACCGCTTGTAGTCATCTATGGCTTTAGTGAGGTGTTCCCGCACTAAGGCTTGAGTTAATCTGATATGGACAGCATGATTCGCGGCAGCTTGAACCTCAGGACGCAAGCATGGCCCAACTGAAAACGAAGGATTGTAGTCCAGCGTTGCTTTGTAGGGAGAAAACCCTGTGGATGCGTGGGTCCCATTATTGTAAGAGAATTGGGCGAGAAAAAATCATTTTCCCAAGTATCCTGCGCGGCTGCAGCATAGCAACGCAGGTACTGTATAAGGTCTTGATTAACCCGCTCAATTTGTCCATCAGACTGGGGATGATACTCTGTGGAGCAACAGGGGGATATTTTCAGAATTGATAGGAGTTCACTCCAAAACCGCGCAGTGAACTGGGAGCCACGGTCACTGATGATCTCCTGGGGGAGACCAAACATTGAAAACACATGGCGTATGAAAAGGCGGGCAGTTTCTTCTGACGTAATTTTGGAAGTACAAGGTATAAAAATGGAAAATTTTGTGAAGCAGTCCACCACTACCATCACCGCTGTGAACCTGTTAGAACAGGGGAGTTTTAAGATAAAGTCCACGAAACTGATGTCCACGGCCCCTCCGCCTGCTGTAAGGGGTGCAGGAGGCCATTTTTACCAGAGCGATCCAACTTAGCCCTGGTGCAAGTGACACAATCAGCGATCCAGGCCAGAACCTCTTTTGTCAAAACTGCCCAATTGAAGGTCCTCTTGATCAAATCAATGCATTTTTTATTGCCAGGATGTCTGACCGTGGGGATCATGACGTGCGCAGAATACCTCCAATTGGAAGGAGGGGTGAACCCAGATGTGAGACCAAAAGTAAATGAGTCCCTTCTCTAAGGAGTATAGAGAATGTTTGTGACTTGGGTGAGCCAACTGCTCAACCAACTCCACGCCCTCAGGGCAAGCCATTTGACTGGCTAACACCTGAGCCACTAGTGGAGCGTCAAGAGCCAAAGCAACAGATGAGACGATGGGGAACGATTGACAGAATTTGGGTGGCAGGAATCATGGTAACGAGGTCCAATTCCTCTGGGTCCAAGGAACAGTGGGCGGGGTGCAACTTAGAAAATTGGGAAGTACATGGAGTGCACCTTTTACAAATTCATATTAAATTTAAAACTGCCCAGGTCCCAATAGGTTCAGGCTTGCCAATGCGCCAATTTTTGGGGTTTATGAAAATATAAAAGAGCCTAGTGATCCGTGCGGACTGTCAATTCATGTTGAGCACCCTGCAACAGATACCACCAATGAGTTAATGCCCATGCAACAGCAGCCAATTCTTTGTCATATATGGCCCAAGACTGCCCCAGTGCCGTGAACTTCTTGGAAAAGTAAGTGACTGGGTGTTCTAAACCATTGTGCTCCTGAAGCAACACTGCTCCCACTGCTACCAATTAGTCATCACATGCAACAATATATGGCTTAGTGGGATTGGAATACTTCAAAATGGGTGGAGACATGAACACCTCTTTGATTGATTCTTACGCCTGCTGGCATTCGGGCGTCCAGCAAAATGGTATGTTTTTCCCTGTAAGGGGTGGAGCGGTGTGGCCAGGGATGGGAAAGTTTCAGAGAAAATTTTCTAAGGAAAAATGATGATTCCCAAGAAACTCTAAAGTTGTTTTAGCATAGTCAGGGTTGGCCATTCTCAGATCGCAACTAACTTGTTGGGAGGGATTGCATAACTGTCCTTGAGGATGAGGTTCCCGAGGAAGGTAACCTCCTACTTATAAAACTTGCACTTAAAAGGCTTGACAAACAATCCTGCCTTATGCAAGGTGGCCACCACTGCTTCCAAGTCATTAGCATGTTGTTTGGGAGCTGTAGAGTGAACTAGGATATCATCAATATATGCAACTGCACAGGTAAACTGGAGGCACCCAGTACATTTTTGATTATATGTTGAAACATAGCGGGAGCATTTTTCAGCTCGAAGGGCATTAAACGGAACTGGAAAATGCCGCGCTTTGTTGGTAAGCTTTTAACCATTCCTGCCCTTTCATTACCCAAAAGTTGGTTGAAGGCATTCACCAGATCCAGCTTAGAGAACACATGGGATTTGGCGATTGCCTGGCTGATTGTCTGCTCCAGAGGCAGGGAGTAGGGATTAAAAACTATTAATTTGTTTAAATGGCTGTAATCTATGCAGGGACAAAGAGAACCATCCACCTTTCTGGTGAAGACAATGGGGAAGGTGACGGGTGAGGTCTCCTATAACAACAACCCCTTTTTAACATATCGTCCAACCAGGTATTGAGTGCAACTTCTTCCTCCGCTGTATGGGGATACAACAGACAGTTAATGTTCAACTCCACAGTCATTCGAAACCCACAATTAAACCTAGTGTGCAGGGGTAGGCGATCTGCCTTTTTCAAGTCAAAGATTCTCCGATAGTGCATTAAGCTCTTGGGAAAATTGGCCGGAATGCCCGCAGAAGTGACTAGGGAAGTGATAAAACTGGTTCCTTGTGTCTTCTTAAGTGTGCCTATCAAGGGAAATTCTCCCTCCAGATGATCATTAGCAAATGACAACGTATTAGACTCCAAGTGAATCTTCACATGTTGTTGGCGCCACCACCTCACACCTAAGATCACCAGAAACACCAGGTTTGGCATGGCTGAAAATTGATTGCAGAAGCTAAACTGGTGGATTGAAAAAGGTACCGGTCGTCAAACAACATATGAGGTCTGAGAAGCAAATGAGGCCACCATCGCTGAGGGACCCGCATCCATTTTTCAGTTCCAATTGTTGAGCCAACTCAACACTCATGAAGTTCCCTGCAGCTCTGGTATTGACCAGAGCCTTGAAATAAACATGATGCGAGATGACACTAATCTTTATGGTCAGTAGGAAATAAGCGAAGTTTTGTTTATTGAAAGATTTGACCAACTCTTTTGTGACTGAAGTAATAACTGGCATATTGGGGGTAAGGTCGGGGGCTTTCATAGGAGTGAAGATTGGGAGTATGAGGGTGGGGGAAACAACTTCCTCCGTCTGGGCCATAACAGATTCATTTATAGGTGACTCTCTATCAGCCAACTTGGACACAGGGGTTACAACAGAATTAGCACCCAAATCTACCACTAGTTCAGAGGTAGGCGCATCATCTGCATTTACTTTGGGTAACCCAAACATAAAATTCCCCTTTTGATAATGGGTAACATGGTGGGGGAAGGCATTAATGGAGGTCGCGGTGGCGCATATTTGATCTACTGATCTGAGGGTGGTGGACCAGACTTTGTGATGAGCGGAGCCCAAGTCCAAACCTGATCTAAAGACTGCCTGAAGCATATCAATAGAGAGACCTGACGCGGGGCCAGTTCATGGAAGGTAGAAATCAAAGAAACTAGGCTAGGAGCCTCGGCTATGGCATAGATCAGTCTGAAAAGGTGGTCCAATTGTGACACAGGGGGTTTCAGGGCAGCTGACATGACAGCCATCAGTGGGGTGGGGTCTCCTCCTTGTGAGGAAGAGCGCAAAAGGCCTCTAACCCAATGGCGGGCATCCCTATCTACAGCGTCTAACAACGCAAGCCCTTGTTGGGCATGAGATAGCGTGGAAGTGTTGTTAAGTGCAATAGCTATATGCATTTGCACCTTGACGAGTGTGTCAAGAACTTGATTAGTAAATCTCCCAGGAAGGGACACTTGAGCTTCCTTCCTGGCTAATGAAAGGAGGAGAAGACGCCATCCGCGCAGCTTGGGTGGACTGAAGAAGATTCCCAAGGTATAGCGGATACTTCTTCCAAAATCAGAAAGTGACCAAACAAACAACAAACAGCAAGCTACTGATTGCACATTCATTTGGTAAAGGGTAACCACTGCAGCGCCCAGTCTGAAGAATAAGGCGGAAGTGGCTGGAAATAATGGTTGGTCAATTATGTTATGGAAAAGGCAAAAGAAGTTTAGACTAGCCTGCCAGTCAGGATGCGTAAGCACCCAAAAAGCAAGTCAGAATGCCAGAGGCATTGTCAACCAAATGACGTTATATGGAGCCAGGCATTGGGAATGATGAATTGTTGGTGAAACACAAAAATGAGTATAATCCCGATGACAAACCACAATGAGTTCACTCCTGACCCAGGGGGCTTCGCTTCAGGGGGCGGGATCACAGAGATAGTTTCAATAAATTCATTGGCATATTAGGTCATTTCAACTGGGGAGGCAAAGAGACAGATTCTTTCTTGCAATTGGTGGACATAAGGCCACAAAATCCCTTTGTACTGTTGCCAGAAGTTCATGATATTGGGTTTATAGAGCCAAAAATAATGGACTCACTGAATCCAATTGACAACGGAGGGGGCCATAGTGACCATAAGTACTGGTAGAGCCCATCCGGTATATGGACTGATGGTCCATCAGGGAAACGCCATCAGGGATACGGTCAGAAGGAGTAATACAATAAAAAAATTGTTTGGTTTTTTAGCAAAATTTTTATTGAAAGAAAAGGAAGAAAAAAGATCAACAATCTTCTCAGTGGTATGCAACTGATTAAGTAGTGGTCAATTGGGGTAGTAATAAGCTGGGATTGGGACCCTCAATCTCAACCTAACCAGTGAATTAAATGGGAATGAGCGGGTTTGTTCCTTGAGAACCAACATCAAATAATTCAGTGGCAGGCCGAGTTGCTGTCAGTTTGACCTCGAATGTACAAACTGAGGCTCAGCTACATTTCCAATGGTTGGTGCGACGGCTTTTGGCCCAATTAGCAATAGGAATCCCCCAAGGCCACCCCACATAGAGGTGGGTCCATTTGCTTGAGAACAGGTTTGGGATGCCCAACCTGCCCGCACTCAGTCACTGGGCTGTTCGTTCAGTCAGTGGCATCACATTGGCTGCAACGCCCAAATTGTCAACAGGGGACTTCAAACCCTTGTTGATGGCATCTGATGCTATAGCCTGCCCATTAAGAATGATTCCCGACTTTGGTAGGGAGGTGATTTGTTCAAATGACATATTAATCAAATTGGAACCGTTGGGCGTTCTGGCTAATAGCTCAGTCTTCATGCCTTTCCAGCCTTTTGAGATCTGAGCATCAGCCAGATTCCCACTCAATTAAGATCCGATTGAATTCAATTTGACAATCTTGGCGCAGAGTACACCAATTCCCCATAACAGTTCTGCTGAGGTGAGTGTGGGTACTGGGGGTGGGATCCAAAGCGGAAGAGCTGTTACCCAGCGCTCATCTGCTACGTGAGCAAGATCGCCCTGAGTAACATGAGGTACCGCCATCCTCTTCAGTGTCTTCTTACTCAGGAATGGGAAAATGGCCCAATAAATGGCTAGAGGACATTCCCCGGGACTTACACAGTGGACCCATACACCACTCGGGGGTCTATGTCAGGTTTTAAGGACAAGTTTGCCACCAATTTAGTGGAGACAATGTTAACAGGTGCGCCTGTATTGATGATAGCCCATACCCAAGTTTTGGCTACCACAATGTCAAAGTAAGTGCATTCTGAGTAAGATGCATCCTGGCTATTCACCTTGTGTACACTTAAGGATTCAGGTTTTTCCAGGAAACTCATAATGCCCACACCGATTTTAGGGTATCTGTTTATGATAGTGTCCACTGGGAGGGCGACGTCTATTCCCCTTAATGACAGGACATCTGCGTCCATTTCTAGCTGGTCTAAAGATTTTGGTCAAACTTATGACAAGCATAAGGCTTTGGTTGATCCAGAGAGTTTTTGTCCGCCATTTCTTCAACGTGCGCTTGGGTCAGCACATTTACTTTCCCAACTAGCAGGTGGTAGAGGAAAGTATCAACATACTGAGAAGCTTCAGCTATACTTAACACAGTGGACTCAGGTAGGACATTTAAGTTCGAGGTAGCAGAAGTAGAGAGTCCCTTCTCTATTCCGCTCAGGCTTTTCCCTGATAGCCCTGCTCTCGTTGCAAGGGAGGGATCCATTGGTTAGGACATCATCATCCCATATGCCCATTTTGACCACAATAAAAACAACTTACTCCATAAGACCTACGGCAGTGTTTAGGATAAGTTGGTACATATGGTAGATGATTTTGAAAAGGATTGATGTAACCAGACCCCCCACAGTATAATGACCGCCCTCAGTCAGCGTAGTTAGGCCCAGATAGGTAGCTGGTTTGATGTAGATAAGCAATCAAGAAATGCTCATTGGACTGAAAAGAGTATCCTGAAGGAATTCTTTCTGCCCAGTTATCTCTTCTCACTTGATTGGATCAAACAACTGTGACAGTGTGGATCTTCTCGGTATTGGGTGGAGTAAAATTTATAGATAATCGACATACAAACTGAACAAGTTTAAGGAGAGGTACTTCAGGCTCTAACAACGGAGCTATAACATTGTAAAGCTCAAGGTATGGCTTCACCGCTGAGGCCATAGCTATACACACATCAACTTTGGATAGAATGCCTGCTCCAATCAGCACAAGTGCTTCCGTAGAAAATCAGTTAGCAAATGCAGTGAGGGTCTTGTTTTGCTGAAACCCAATGGTCAAGAACTCAGCTTTCCGCTGTGACATTTTTGCAGTTCTGCCAAACAGTCGCAGCACCATCTCCTTAACTTCATGGTTTGAAATGGAACTAATTGAGAGGTGGCAGATGACTTGATCAGCACTTCCAACATCTAAAGAGGAGAGTAACAGCTTTGCCTTTTGTCGATCTGAAGTTCCCTCAGTTGCAAATTCAAATTGGCAAAAGAACTCATGGATATTTCCTTCGCGATCAAATGGTGGCAACTTGTCACTGTAAACTTTTTGAAGCAACTCATCCTGTTTTTTGAGCACAGTATCTAATGCAAGTCTCAACTCCTCATAGGGCCCAGGGCCATTGTTTTGTGCAGATTTCATTTTGAAACAATCAGGATGTGACATAGCTGACGGTTGAATTTTCATAATTTTGTTATTGGTCAATGGGCCCCCTGTAGTGAGAACCACTATTGAATCTCAGTGATTTAAATGTACTCACTAAAGGGTTTTTTACACAGGGTTTCCCCATTGAACAATTATGTTGTCAATATGACAATCGCCGGTTCCTTGATACACTTGTAACCACTTAATTTTGTTAATAAATATGGGAGTAATTCCTTAATCGCTTCTTTATTAAATTATATTTATAGCGGATCCTTCCTTCATCCGCTCTCTTTTTCTTTCTCTCTTTCTTCACCTAACTTAAGACTACTCCTCCAGTCCCCTCATTTCACTGATATCCCAGCAGCCTCTGTCGGTACCAACTCTTCCGCTTAGTTTATTCATGTCACCATCTTTTCTTTGGTTTTGGTTTAATATTCTTTAATTATTTATTGCCTTGATTCAAGGCGATCCAAAACCCTCTTGTTAAATGTTGACATCACCTTATTTCCCTATTTTGAAGGCAATCCAATAAGACCCATTGTGATCCATTATCGCCTTTACTAAAGTGACCAATTAAGTATAGCTCTGAATCATCCTTGGCAGATTATGTCCATTAATCCTTTGGTGAAATTCCTCCAATTATCCGCATGGTTGTAATAGTGACTTGTCATCCAGTCATATACAAATGTCAACAACATGTTTTCTGACCCTTTTCCATTTTAAGTCTTGAGGATGTCCAAAGACAGAATCCTAGCCAGAATGGGGAAGACAATTGTTTTAAATTTTATTCAAGGTGGGCCAACCTGGGGATGATACCGCACTGATGAGGGGAAGTGAAGAAAATGGGAAAGGAGGATAAAACCTGGAAAACCTCCATGCGTGGCGTATGATAGGCCAGGAACTCCCTGGACCGCCTTTGCTATTCGCTATCTTGGTTTGGGGCATTAGTGCGCAACGCCAACACAGTCATAATCATCCCCTACCCAAAGTTCACTACTGGGATCAAACTTGGGGAGGCAGCGGTAGAGGTCTCTATTCTACAACTGGGGTATCCTCCCTGGGGAAGACCATTGCTGCTGAGACAAGGATGGGTGATTTTAACAGCAACAGCTGCTGTTTCATCACAGAGGTGCCAACTGAGGGTTGGGCGCCAAATTTCCCACTATAAATTCTCTAAAGAATTCACAAATAAAAGATCATCATTAATTGCATCAATTACCAGATCACTTTTACTAGAGTATTATCTTAGTAAACTTTATCAGAATCCATTGCAATTCTCTTCTTTCTCAGGGATATTATTAGGATATGCGATAATTGGGAGACTCTTTAAGATAAAGATTAAGGATATGAGGAGGATCAGAGAAAAAGATTAATCAAATTGGTGATTTCTGCTGACAGTGTTAAACAAGAGAAACTGTAAACAGGGATCTAAGCGTAGATCAAGTTAGGTGGTACAAGGGAACAAATCCCTATTCAAGACATCATAAGTATTTTGAGAGGAAATACTGGCCGAGCGTTAACCAAAATCTTATACTGCAATTCAACTATTGATAATAGTTGCCATACTATTATCAACGATTATGTCAACTACTGTCATACAACGCAGAGAATTTTACAAAACCTGAACCTGTGCAAGTAATATATTTATAGGGGTTATTAACGGAGAATAATCAGAAAACCTATGAATTTTTACAAAGTGGTTCTCAATACTGGGGTGTAGTTGAGTAGAAGAAATTAGAACTGATGTCATATAAAGATGAGATAAGAAAACTATGGAAAGAGTTGGCAACCATTAATCAGAACGCCCTAAACTCAGGGATCATCAAGAATTTGCAGCCTTGGAGGAGAGAGTCACCAAGATGGAGGTAGGGGTCAATAATGTCATAAGTTTCAGGAATGAGTTGCTTGGAAAATTAACGTCATCAAATAAGAAAGAAGGGGACTTAAATTTGGAAAGTCTTATTTCTGAAAATGAAGCGTGAAGCAGATCGCATTTGTTTAAAAGCATTCAGTGCAGATATCAAGTGGCTAATTAAACAGGTTGAAAAGTTAAAGACTCACAAATGTGAATGTGTGCCATATGCAGTGACCAATGCCGAAGAAAGAGCTCCCCAGTTGATAATTGGGAAGATGACTAATTCAAGGAAAATGCCGCCCACTTTTACCCTTATTTTGGAGAGGATGCCCAAAATCATTCTTCAAATGATCCGAGTAGCCAAACCAAGAGAGGTGGCTAGAAAAACTTCAGAGGAATTCAAAGCAGCACCAAAATTTCTGACTTTCCATTGGAATAATGCCCCATCAATTTTCCAATTGTTCAATATAATAATGTATGGATACGGAAATTGTCAAAAAGCATTGATATTGATGAATTGGCTAGATACCAATTGTCAAAACCTAGTGTTGTTCCACCTGGAGGGGGACAGGTGATTGTATGCAGTGGCCAAAGCAGCCATTATGAAGAAATTTGGAAGCTCAATGCACATGTCGAAGTGCAAACAAGAGTTTATGGGCTTTCAATTCCATAAAGATGAATCCTTAGCAAGCTTCGCTGATTGTTTCTACCAGGAATCACAAATCCTGGTTGGAGCAAAAGTGCTGAATGATTTCAATGCCTGAATTGCATTACAAGCAGCCCTTTGTCCCTACCATGATTTTCACTGAATGATGTCTTCCATGTTTACAACGGAAATTACCACCTCTCAGATGGAAGACAATTTGAAATTCTTTGGAGCTACCTTCAATGCCCCAAATAAAAGTTTCAGATCAAGCCCAGTATGAAATTCAAATCCCACAAAGGGTATTGAGGGCGCTAAGAAAACTAATAATTAAATTTTGCTGGGGAATAAGCCCAAAGACTTTAAAAGGATTAATAATAAGGAGAAAGTCTGTTATTAATGTGGAGGAAAGTGTGACGGTTGAGGTTTATCCTCAGC